>CM030364.1:250945690-251101975 GCA_017893485.1 Hemerocallis citrina | reverse complement strand
AAATTACTATTTTACCCCCCCAAAAGCTTTAAGATTCGTGCCCCATTTAAACGGTCCCGATTTAGTCCTATTTTTAGCCATATCAGATGCACTGTAGAAAATGTTAGGCAATCTGTTTGCTAGTTACTATCATAATGATCACCTTAAAATGATATAGTTTACCCACATAAAATGCAAGGTCAACCTCACAAAAGTTTGGGCTTTACCTATTTTAATTGTTCATGTCATACCAACTAATAAGCATATGCAGTACATGTGTCCATGTATAAGACTCCAGTTAGCATTTAGCAAGAAGAATGAATAGCACTCATATTGCACGTGTTGGTCGGTTTTACACATAAAGATATTAGACATGCTTCAAGAAAACTTGTGTTACTAGTCAATTACCATGGTTAGTAAGAAGAATGAACAAAACACATATATTGCATGTGCTGGTTGGTTTTAGACTTTATACACATAGGATGGAAGCTAACATTAGAAGAGTTTGGGTTGAATTACTTTAGTGAATAATATTAGAATAGTTTTGTAAGCAAATCTATACTATTATTAAGCAAAGCCTCATTTTGGCGGCTTTTTACTATCTTGCCCTCATAAACATAAAAGGCTAAAAAAATATAAGGTTAATATCGGAGGTCAGAAATGCAATTTGCATGTATTGGAAAAATAATTAACATGCATAGTTTTGCATGTCTGTCTGCATAGATTTGAGAAAATAATTAATAGTATAGATTTGCATGTACTTGCATGCACAATTTATTCATTAAAAAGTTTCCTCCTATCAAAACCAGTAGGTCTAACACATGCATGTAAATATCAAAATGAATAAATTGTGCATGTCTGTCTGCATGCATGCATGCAACCTCTTCGGTGGCCTGCCCCTTCCTCAAAATCATACACACCTTTATAGACGTGCATCGCACGTGCATTGTACTAGTGCAATATATGTGTTCATGGATAATACTCTAATTTGCAAGAATAATGGATAAATACTTATGTTGCAAATGTTTGTTGGCTTCACGCACATCTCTAATATTATAATGCGAGAGTTGGGGTTGTGTAATTTGTAGACAACCAACCATCTAATATCAACCACTCATTTTTAAATGGGAGTTATATTAACCAGTTACCATAATACTCTCAAATCTAAAATTTATTTACGACATAATTATTTACAAAAGTTTCACTCATATAAAATAAAAATTGGTACCACTAAGGATAATTTGTAAAGAGTATGGTAAGGATTTGAGATGAGTAAAGAGAAATCTCATATTTGAGGTCAGACTATGTTAGAATTTTTTTAAAAAAATTAAAATATTAGGATGTGCATCGCATCCGCAGATTTCTAGTATGATGAAAATAAGACAGATTTGAGTTTACTATTAATATTTATTAAAAATCAAGCAAAACCAATAAACAAATGGTACATGTGCTAGTTGATCTCGCCCCATGAAGGTGGGCTTCAAAATGGATTGAGCCAGCAGAATGGCAAACATGTGGAAAAACGATACACACATATTCTGCACGTGCCTTTTTTGGGCCGAATCAAGTCTTGTAGGCTCTATCTACACCAGGTCCTGGGAGAGAAGAAAACCAGAAAATGACGGAATCAAACCTCTGGCATTCTCCGTCCTCGATCATATATAAAATCCATCGTCAATGACATTCCTTCTCTAATCTTCATTAGATCTAACGAAGCACTGATCTCAATAGCGATGGAAAACATATGCATCCCATCTTCGTCTTCGTCTTCGTCTTCATCTTCATCTTCATCATCATATTTTCTGTCTCCTCTTCCTTCTCCTCCTATTGCGTGGCACAATTTGTTGGAGCGAATGCGCCATCCATCTGCTCCGGGTTTCGTCAAATCGATCAAAAAGTAATTACAATGCTGATCAAATGCCATCTTCCTTATTTTCATTGATTTGTGTAATTGGTTTGGTGTGCAATTTGTTGACTTGGTTGGGAAAATGGTTTGTGGATTAATTAGAAACCAAAGATCGGAAATTTATTGAGATATAACTAAGAAGTTTAAGGGGGTAGAATGTATGAATGGCCATGTGTTTTTTATATGGTACCCACAGACTGACAAGGGTGGGTTCTGTACTGTGTGGGCCTAACCATTATAAGGCTCTCGTCAATCATTTTTTGGAGGTACCTGTGGTTGATGCTTGCAAGATACAGAGTACTTTTTCCTTGAAAAAGTTATCTATGTACCTCATAGGTATTATTAACTGACAATATCTACAAGATCACTTTGATGTACAGTTTCTTTTAGTGGCCTCATTATGTACCATGTGTATGTTAGTGGTGGGGTAGGGTTTGAGTGCACACATGGGCATTCAAATATCAGACTTCATATATGGATGGTTCGTTATAATTCCTTATTAAGTAACTCAAATTACTTTTAGATTTCTAAAACTGAGAGAGTTCCTCAAATTTAGATAGGATGATACCACATGCACTCCAGGAGTGATAGCTGGTCAGCCACCGACTCCTTTTTGAGTTAAAATAATAGATATTTCTTCTACCAACAGTTCCTCAAATTTAAGTCTTTTAATATGTTTTCTCCTTATACTTCGGGGTTGTTTTATTAACTGCTTATTAATGAAACAGGGTGGCCTTATCCTACCTTTACCTCAAAAAAAGAAAAAGTCTTTTAATATGATTTTTGCCACTGTGAGAGCTTATGAAATTATTGTATACTGCTAAGTGATAGTATAAATGAAGTTCTATACTTGAGGTCACTGAAATACACATACATCTTTTTTAGTTGTTGATATTTAGATTGTTTTGTAATGAAATCCCTGCTCTCAATTTTTTATAAAATTTTTTAAAATTTTTAATTCTCGAACTACGCTGAGTTTTGTATGTGTTTGACATGGCAGCTTCATTGTATCTTTCTCCAATAAAGTTCCTGATCCAGAAAAAGATAGTTATGTTGTTCAAGAGTTTCTTGCAAACATGGAAGCGAAATTTAGATCTCATACGCTTTAGGCTAATAGTTCAGGGGAAGAGCTAGAAAGTGCTTCTGGAGTGAGTTTTTATTATATTTTAATTGCTTACATCTTTAATGAGATGAAAATTCATTGACACACAGTTGGCGCTGAAACTAGAAGCAGATAGTTTGCTAAAGGCAATAATACAAATCTCCAAACTGTTAGGAACAATAGGCGCTCTGATACCAATTGTTAGGGAATTATTTCATCTAGAGGATCTTGTTGAATCTTCGACACGATCAACACAAACCACCAAGCAAATACTAGATCACACCAATTAAACAAAGCACACAAGAATTGTTCCGGTTGGGCTTTTGCCTTAATTCGAGGGAGGAAGAACCGAGATGTTATTTCAACTAGAGAATATACAAGAATATTATAATTCTCACTACGACACTCTCTCAAATATAACTGGAACTATTTACTGTTTACAATGGAGAAATCTCTCACCTCTTAGATGAAATACTCTTTCTCCTATTCGGCACTCAATAGAATAATATTGTTCTTAGAACCGTTATAATGAATATATAGATCTAGAGAAAACCCTAGTTTGATACACTTGATATACTAACCATCCGATGTATACTAAAGAGATAACCATACGTTGAGAGCAGTACAATCTAACTTGAAGATGAAGTTGGGCTTCACACGAATCTCCAAGACCCGACCCAGAACTACTTCAGCTGCACAAGACGGTCGACTGCACAAGTTGCGATCGACCACAGTTCATCAAAACTGACACCCGAGGGGGTGACAATCTACCGCACAGTCGATTGCCCCCTTCTCTGTTCCTTTTGCTGCTACTGACTACTTTTTTTTCTATCTTCAACTATTTGCTTTGATTCTATATCATCACTTTATCGTCTTCACCTCGAACATCTGTATGCAAGTAAACCCAACAATCTCCACCTTGGATTGCATACGCATGAATCCACACTTGTGTGATAAAAAAACTCTTCTGGACCTTTCATCTCCCCTTTGTAAACAACCCGTTTCTATAACTTCTTCTACTAGTTGAAGCTACCTCCACCCGTTTTCCTCCAATCGTATGTTCCCTTCAAGGACACACCCTAGTAGATGTTATCATGGAGGTGCCATCCTCCCCACGAACTCTACCTACTCCAAGGCTTTTTCCACCTTCCAACGGTATTCGAACGTTGCAGTCTCACTTCGGTGATTCTAGTGACGGGTTACTAGATGATGTTTTAGGAACAATGGACTTTCAAACACTCGGTCGAGTTTTTCTGCTCCCACAAAACTGGTAGAGGTTGCACTGACCCTACCCAATCTCCCTCTTACCCTTCTTCACCTTAGACGACTATCCTAAACTATCAAAATTCCAACTCGAGCTGTGTACCTGCCACCCCAAGAATCAAAAGTCTCCAAAGATATCAGATTCTGCTTTATCGCAGGAATATACATGACCTCTTCTAGTGTGAAACATTTAATTCAACTGTTCCCTCACCTACCACTTCACAAATCTCTCCAATTGCCATTTTCACACTACGGCCTTTTGACGACTTGTAAGTAGAAAACATCTCCCTTCGAAGCAAATATGAGAAAAACTCTCTGAATCGAGATACCAACTCGAATCCACATCTGAAGAGCATGAAACAAGAAGACAAAATTCAAATTTACCAAATTCCAGTTGTATTAGCTATATTGGCTTGATCACCTCCTGTATTAGCACCCTTCTGACTCAGCAACTTGCGACAGTCTCTCTTGTAATGTCCAATTGTTCTACAATGGTGGCAACGAATCTTACCCTTGTGTATCTTATCCCTTCCAATTGAATTATCATTATCCACTGCCAAACAACCTGTAGAAGTGGATCTCCCTGTATGAGTCTCCTTCCTAAGTTCATCTTCTTTTAGATTCTTAATCACCCTGGCTAATGTAAGTCTCTCCTTCACTGATTTTCCGTGTAGTATGGTAGTTATCAAGTGATTATAAGAATCTGACACGAATATATTAAGTTGAAAGCTTTATCCTCTTTGCTAAGTTCATCAATGTTAATCGCCTTCAATTCAGATATTACCTTATTAAACTCCACAATGTGATCTTGAAGATGGGTACCTTCCTTCATTGAGAAACGAAATAACTTTCTCTTTCAGTACATCTTATCCAACAACAACGATCCCGAGTAGTCTGATTTGAGTCTCGCCCATAGACTTGCCGCACTTTTTTCCTTAGGAATATTACACTTGACTTCGTCAGCCACTTGCATCTGTATTAAACTCAAGGCCTTCAAACAAATCTCATCCCACTTCTCCTTCTTCACATCGGTTGGCTCCTCTTCTAGGACAAGGTTCTAGTCCTTCTGAACCAATACATTGTACATATCCACCTTCCATAGATTGAATTGATCTTACTGTCAAACTGCTTGATTTTCGTCTTTTGATCTGTCATCTTCTCCAAGGAACTCAGACAAACCCATAACCCTGATACTCTGATACCACTTGTTTGTAACAATAGGCGCTCTGATACCAATTTTAGGGAATTATTCCCTCTAGAGGATCGTGTTGAGTCTTCAACACGATTAACACAAATCACCAAGCAAATACTAGATCACACCAATCACATAAAGCACACAAAAAATATTCTAGTTGGGACTTTCGCCTTAATTTAGGGGAGGAAGAATCAAGATGCTATTTCAATTAGAGGTGTTACAAGAATATTATAATTCTCACCACGATCCTCTTTCAAACCTAACTGGAACTACTTGTTGTTTACATTAGAGAAATCTCTTACCTCTCAGATGAAGTACTCTCTTCTCCTATGGCACTAAATAGAATTATATCGTTCTTGGCTATGAAGCATGGAAACAGGTACGGGGTGTAGGTATGACACGACACGGGTACGGAGATATGTGATTTTACAAACAAGTAGGATACGGGTGCGTTGGTGAGTACGTTAAATATAAAATAATTCATATTATATTTATAGATATAAAAATATTTTTCTTGTTAAAAATGAAAACATTTAAACAATTTTATACAATTATAAAAATACATAATAATTATGAGCATTTTAGAGAAAAAAAATGATAATCTAACTATCAAATCTTTGGGTAGACTTGTTGTGTTTGAGCATAATCGTAAACAACAAACTTCTGAAATTACTCTAGGACCCCATGCATTTATCTAAATATAATTGTGTCTAAAAGCTACGAAAAATGCATTAAAAAATTGGGTGCTCCTTGGGTACGCACCCGGGAGTACCCAAGGAGTATCGACACCCGATACGCACCCGACATGGGTACATCGATCATTTGGAAGTATCTGTGCTTCCTAGGTTCTTGGAGTTGTTACAATGAATATATAGATATGGAGAAAACCCTAGTTTGATACACTTGATACACTAACCATTTGATGTATACTAAAGAGATAACTATACGTTGAGAGCCATACGATCTAACTTGAAAACCAAGTTGTACATGAATCTCCAAGATCCGACCCAGAACTGCTTCAACCGCGCAAGACGGTCGACTGCACAAGTTGCGGTCGACAGCAGTTCATCAAAACTGACACCCGAGGGGGTGACAGTCGACCGTACATTCAATTGTCCCCTTCTCTGTTTCTTTTGTTGATGCTGGCTGCTTTCTTCTCTATCTTCAACCATTTGCTTTGATTCCATCTCATCGCTTCATCATCTTCTCATCGAACATGTGAATGCAAGATATATAAACCCAACAACAAACTACTTCATTGTCATATAAATGATAGACAAATAGGAACTTTCTCGAAGGCATGTGTAAGTGTAAATGGTGGTGCTATTGCTATTTTATATATATATAGCATTGGTAGTTGATTGTTGGGATTCGTGGATATTTCAATCTGCAAAACTCTGGGAGTTGATTGTTGATGTAACCTCAAGACTAGTTTTGACATTTACTTGTTTATGCTACTTTGTGATATACTGGTTACCGACTCATCAACTGTAGGGCCATAGCCAGTATAAGTTATATATATTAGGCTCTTTGAGATCTCAGGAACTAAGATTTGCTGTTGGTATTGGACTGATACACAAAAATAGCCAACTTTATGAGGAATTTTTTTCCAAAATGACCCTTTTTGCAAAAGTATTGCCACAAACGACCTGTTTTTTTTTTATTTCCACAAACGCCCTACTCGCTTTTTGAAAAAGCGAGTGTGGTACAAACCACCCCGCTTTTTCGAAAAGCGAGTCTTAGGTTTCAGAAAATTGAAAACCTAAGACTCGCTTTTCGGAAAAGCGGTATGGTTTGTACCACACTCGCTTTTTCCAAAAGCGAGTCTTGGGCTTCTTTGCCCAGCAACACTCGCTTTTTGAAAAAGCGGGGGTGATTAAACCACACTCGCTTTTTCAAAAAGCGAGTGTCGTTTGGGACTTAAACCCCCGCCCCCAAAACAGATCTCACTCTTTCTCTCTATTCTCCAAGACTCGCTTTTTCAAACCCTAACCCATCGCTCGTAATCTTTGATTTCTGGCCTATTTCATCAAAATAGCCGTCGATTAGCTCCTAAAATCTTCGCTTTCTCATCCCAATCTAGTTGCCCACGTTGTGGTTGAGTTTTCTTTTCGAAATTTTGGGTGATTGCGGTGGATTGAAGAACAAGGGGTCGAGGTCGGTGACGCTCGCGATTTGGTGGTGGTTCTTTTTGGTTTGTGGTGATTGAGGTGGTTCAATTCGTGCGTGAAGCTTGAGGTATATTTCTAGAACTCAATATTTTCTAATGTTGTATATATATTTTGTGTAATATGTGGTGGTGTGTGTAGAATTTTTGAACGATTTGCTGAATATATAACTCTATATCTCTGATTTGAACGATTTGTTTGTAATCTGTGTAGAATTTGGGGATTTGTGAGTAAAAGTGTAATTGTGATTTTGTGAGTAGTATTTGTGCATATGTGCATATGTGAGTAAAAGTACAATTGTGCATATGTGATTTTGTGAAAGTATTTGTGCATATGTGATTTTGTGATTTTGTACATATGCACAATTGTACTTTTACTCACATATGCACATTTAAAAATGTATATCCAAGAATTTGGGGATATCCAAGAATTGGTATATCCAAAAAAACACATTTAAAAATGTGTATATCGAAAAATGTGTATATCCAAGAATTTCTGAACGATTTGCTGAATATATAACTCTATATCTCTGATTTGACCGATTTGTTTGTAATGTGTGTAGAATTTGGGGATTTGTGAGTAAAAGTGTAATTGTGCATATGTGAGTAGTATTTGTGCATATGTGCATATGTGAGTAAAAGTACAATTGTGCATATGTGATTTTGTGAAAGTATAATTTGGGATTTGAACGATTCTAGAACTCAATTTTTGATTTTACTTAAATCAAGAATTGTAGATTTGTGCATATGTGAGTTGTATTTGTGAGTTGTATTTGTGAGTTGTGAGTTTGGGATTTGTGATCAGGAGAAATTTACTGCAATTCTAAGTATATAATTGGGATTTGTAATCAGGAGAAATTTACTGCAATTCTAATTATATATTTACTGCAATTCACAGACCAACTATTTGAATTTAGGATATGTGAGTTGTATTTGTGAGTTGTAGATGTTTTGAGTAAAATTAGGATAATATCTCCACCTGTAGATTTTGTGAGTTGTAGAAATTGTAATTTAGTAATTTCTCTACCTATAATTTGTGACTTTGTGAGTTGTATTTGCATTCCAATTCTCTTTAGCTTCCGTGATTATTTAAATTGCTAAAATGATTTTGGTATTGTTAATAATGAATGCTCGTTCATCATTGTAGGATACTCTTTTTTTTTTTGAAAAAATGCCACGGAATAAGGGACGTGTGGAGGCTGGCAGTAGTAGTAGAGCCAATCGTGGCGATGGATCACGTACATCTTTTGGCCCACCTCCACGCAGTGGACGTGTTGGTGGTCGTCGTGGTGGCAACGAACGAAGTAATGTAATTTATATTTTTTTTGCATTCGATTTGTTTCACTGTCATATAATTGATTGATATATTTATTTGCTGATGTAAATGGTGTTTTGCAGGTCCCAACAAACCAAAATGTGGCTGGTACTTCGTCGCCTGCCCCTTCTTCATCTACGGTTCCCCTTGTTGGTCCAGGTCCACTCGACCCCAGTCTTCTAACTTGTCAGTCGCACCATCGCTCCAAAGATGTGTGGGAGGGGGATTCGAAAGAGTGTACCTTCCGTGGGGGGCATCCTCTCCCTATGCACCCACGGATTCACCAAATACTACGGGATTGCGGTCTATATGGTATTGCACTGATGAGCGGCATCAAGTGCGATCGGCCTCTACTGACAGCACTCCTGGAGAGATGGCGTCCTGAGACCCACAGCTTTCACTTGTCAGTTGGGGAGATGACTGTTACGTTGCAGGATGTTTCAGTCATCACAGGCCTTCCGGTAGATGGGCAGGCGGTGACCGGCTCTATGGAGGAGGAGCAAGTAGAGGAGGAGGAGCCAGTAGAAGGTATTACACAGAAAACTCCATCTCTCCGAGCGAAGAGGCAACGGAAACGAACCCATATTTTTACACCGGACCCGTGATCAGCGGTGTTGTAATTAACTTTGAACCCATAGTTGTGTAGTTGAATGTTGTCAAGATTTTGTTTGGTCAGTTAACTTGTAATTAACTTTTGTATAGTGCATTCAATGAAATTCGAATTTTAGAATGGGGTGTGTGCGTGGTGTGATCTTGATTGTGGAAGTTTTCCTCTTTTTTTTTGTTTTGTTGCTCGATTTTATTTTGTTTTTGTGCGTGTGGTGATCCTGAGAATGTAGATGGGTTAAATATGATTTTGGTTGGGATTGTGGTGATATTGAATGGCTGCAATGTTAATGGTATGAATATGGTTGTGGTGGATATGTTATTGGCTGTGATTGTCCCACCAAGAAGTGATGCTTACATCCTTACTGCAGTCAGAGCAAAGCGAGTCTAGCTAAAATGACCCCGCTTTCTCAGAAAGCGAGTCTATCATTTGGGAATTCCAGAGCTGTCGAAGCCTCTGGGATTCAAGCAGCATAAACAGTCGGTTTCTGAGAAAGCGGGATAGTTATCACTAAACTCGCTTTCTGAGAAAGCGAGTCTTGGTTCTGTATCTTTTTTAGCGAGCAGATCCAAGACTCGCTTTCTCAGAAAGCGAGTCTAGTACTTTCACCCACGGGATCTTGAAAAGCGACTGTTAAACCAGAGAAATTTGATTCTCTGGTTTTCTACAGATCGAAGACACGCTTTCTCAAAAACTGTGGTGTTTAAGACTACACTCGCTTTCTGAGAAAGCGAGTCTTGGTTCTGTATCTTTTTTAGCGAGCAGATCCAAGACTCGCTTTCTGAGTCTAGTACTTTCTGAGAAAGCGAGTCTAGTACTTTCACCCACGGGATCTTGAAAAGCGACTGTTAAACCAGAGAAATTTGATTCTCTGGTTTTCTACAGATCGAAGACACGCTTTCTGAGAAAGCGGGATAGTTTGTATAAGACTCGGTTTCTCCAAAAGCGAGTCTTACCTATCTTAATGAAATTTATTTTTTAGATAACAATACTCATAACGCAACAAACACACAAGGACATCAAAAACAAAAAAAACGAAATTTCCAAAATAAAACTTCATCGTTTTTATCCACATAATTTAGTACAATAACAAAGTCCAAATTAATAATTACAAGCACACAATATTTAAGTTTGCTGAGTTCCACTATTAGTGCATCGTCGCTTATTGTGTCCTTGTAAACCACATTTTGAACATCTCATCCCCGTACCACGACTTGACCTATCTCTCACATCCATGTCATTGCGGAATCTGGTAGTTCTAGGCCTGCCCTTCCTTTTACGTCGCAAACTGGCATCGGGTACTAGTTTTGGTCCATCAATAATAGGCCAGTATGCTGGATCTAGTATAGGCTGAAACACTGGACCGTATGTTTGTGCTAATGAAGCAACGGTGTAAAATTTATCAACGAGATGCTTGTGGTCGATTGCACGATATGCACAAGCTGCCAGTACATGAGAACATGGGATATGGTATAGATGAAATTTCATACATGTGCACGTCTTCGTTCCCAAATTCACAGTGTGCAAGTTCCCACCCTTCCTTTCTCCACCCACCATGCGTATACCCGTTCTCATGGAAAAAACTCCTGGTTGATGATGGAACATTGTCACCCCATGTCTGTTAGCTCTCTCACGGCGACTATCAAGCAGTTCATGTACTTTTCGAGAAAAAATCCTCCCTTCGGATAAAAGTTGAGTTGCTTCTTGTCGACGAGTAGTAAAATAATTGTTCAGACGTTCGAAGATCGTCTCAACAATCGCTGTCACTGGCAAACTACGGACTCCTTTCAAGACTGAGTTGAACACTTCTGACAAGTTCGTAGTCATTATCCCGTATCTACGACCTTCATCTGCATAAAGTGCCCATTTCTCAACCGGCTTCTCTTTTAACCAATTAGCCGCCTCCACATTTACGTTCTCAAGCTCAGCAAGTTTGGCCATGAACTTTTTGGGTTGGTGTTCACACGCTATAATTTTCGCCTTCTTACGCAATGCCTTGCTACCAAATTTAGTAAAGAAATTTGTAGCAAAATGGCGCATACAATAATGGTGATATCCACTTGGTTCGTTCCAAGCTCCATTTTGTAACTCCATAGCATGCATTATACCAGCGTGACGATCAGAAATAACACACAACTCAGTGCGATCGGTGACATAATATCGGATGCAACTCATGAACCATGTCCACGTATTTATACTCTCTCCATCAACCAGTGCAAATGCAAACGGAAATAAACAATCATTCGCATCTGGGGAAACAGCAATTAGCAAGCAACCCTTGTACTTACCGTACAAGTGAGTTCCGTCAACACTGATCACCGGTCTGCAGGACTTGAAACCTTCAATTGAAGGACCAAATGCCCAGAATGCACCCTTGAATGTTTCCTCGCCAGGGCCAGTCTCATACTTATCCCAGTGAACCTTCGTTCCTGTATTTGCAGCTTGAATTGCTGTGAGTAGAGCAGACAACTTTGTGTATGCTTCTTCGAAGGTACCATACAACCTCTCGATCGCTTTTTGTTTTGCTCGCCAAGCTTTCTTATAGGAAATCTGATAATTATATTGTATTTTAACAATCTCAATAATTGACCTCGGTGATAAAGAGGTATCTTTTTTCACCACATCAACAATCAGATTACAAACAATATTGTAATCAATTTTAAGGTGATCTTGATTCAGCGTTGGATTCGTACAAGTGTGTGGCCCAACTATCTTCTTCACCACAAAATTCGTCCCGCCTTTTGGAACCATTGCTCGTAATCTCCAAGGGCAGCCACCATCACTTACTCCGGGGGGCCCCTGCACGATCTCCTCAATGGTACGTTTTCTAGGTGCCATTTTGCATTTAACAGTGTACAGTGACGGTGTAGATTTCAAAGTTACGAATTCACGATGTTTTTTGATAGAATACAACTTCACTGCCTGTTGAATCGACTGCTTACTTATAAACTCCTGTCCAACGTACAATTCGTCTACATTGGACGAACCAGACGACTCTTATGGACCTAGGTGTACTCTAGCACCTTCAGCCATCTCCTCAGTAACATGACCGTCAACATTGCCGTAGCTATAAGTACCTCTGGCTTCATTAGAACTGTTGTTCGTGGGATTTATATTTGCACCACTGTCAACATCTTCATCATCGTCTACGTCATCAGTGTCACCACTATCAACATCTTCATCGTCTGTTTCTTCATCTTCTTCATCATCTTCTAATAAGCTGTTGTTACAGACTGCATTTTCAAAGAGTTCAAACATGCTGTTATTTGGAACAGAGTCAGGAACCGGGCTAGGTTGGCGTGGCAGCTCAACATTTACAGAATCCGGAATTGGAGTATGGGCGAAGGTGTTTTCTTGTGAGGATATCGGATTTGGTTGTGAAGATTGATCGGGGTTAGGCCTCGACTGCTGTGTAGGTACTACCCGTATGAAGCTTGCACTGGGGATATCATGTGGCTGGGCATTGACAACTCGGATTTGCTGAATATATAACTCTACTACAGACCAAGCACAATTGGGATCAAATGTCCTAGCAATCAATGACTTCAGCGCATTATCAGTAGGTACGGGCACTGTCATAAAATACTGACCATCTCCTCTTCCTGCTGCGTATCGAGCTAAAATTTTCAAATTCCATTCATTCCTATCCCAATTAGTAACTTCATAGATTTTCTCAACTAATTCTTCAAATGTGATGGTACGGGGTACCCAAACTATTTCCGGTTTCAAATGACTATAACAACAACCAATCTCTGGATCACGAATTATTTCACCACCAAAATATAACCAAATAGGAATCTCCAAATCCATACCTACGTTAATTTACACCAATAAGCGAGTTATTATCTACCCATAAAGAAAACCTAATTAAATTAACAAAATAATGAGGGAATAAACATCATACCTTCACAATAAAGTTGCTTTCCTTTTGAAGTATACCCAAATTCCAACAAATTAAACCTCTAACGGAAGATGGGTTTAAGTTGTCCAAAACAATTTTGTGGGTTATTCAACAAATTACGAGGGTACTTTGACGAATTTGAGATGAGAGATGGGTTAGGGTTTCGCGAGTGAAGAGGAAGAGAAAGAATAGAGAGAAGAAGTGAGATCTGTTTTGGGGGCGGGGGTTTAAGTCCCAAACGACACTCGCTTTTTGAAAAAGCGAGTGTGGTTTAATTACCCCTGCTTTTTCAAAAAGCGAGTGTTGCTGGGCAAAGAAGCCCAAGACTCGCTTTTGGAAAAAGCGAGTGTGGTACAAACCACCCCGCTTTTCCGAAAAGCGAGTCTTAGGTTTTCAATTTTCTGAAACCTAAGACTCGCTTTTCGAAAAAGCGGGGTGGTTTGTACCACACTCGCTTTTTCAAAAAGCGAGTAGGGCGTTTGTGGAAATAAAAAAAAAAAAACAGATCGTTTGTGGCAATACTTTTACAAAAAGGGTCATTTTGGGAAAAAATTCCTTTATGAGACTCAATGTGACATCTATATCATATACTCTGATTGATTGTATCCCAGTTTATTTTGTGTCCTTACTTCATAATTATCTTGTGTACCTATGTGGAAGGACTAGGTAAGGAAGGAGATGCTGATTTCGATTTCTTCTAAGATGTTTCTTTCCTTGTTTAGGCGTTCAGAGGTTTTTTCTTCTTCTCAAAACGACCTCTATTTTAAGTGATCTTTCTGAATTGAACTAATCAATATGGCAGGATAGTAATTATTTTTTATAATTTATTTCGTAAGTCAGTGAATTGAATTTTCAGTATAGTACTAATTTTTCTATCAAGTACTAGCCCCTGCTTTTACTGTGTGTGAGAAGTCGTTATGTTCTGATTTAGGAAGCACATGCTTTTTTTTCGATTTGATTACATAATGCATTTCACTTCCGTCTTCTTATACTCCTATAAGAGTGATTATGTTTTCTGAGATGAAATATTCATGCTGATCATATTTTCCCCATATCAAATGCTCGGATACTCTTTGTTTATACGTTTTTTATTTTTGTTTTTATTTTTATTTTTATTGACGGTTAAAGTGACCAACTAGTCACCAATTTCATTAATAAGAAATTAAGGAAACAACATGAAATAAAATATTACAACTTCCATAGTTCCATCTGGCTCAACACTATCTAGACACAAAGTACATCAAAAATAAAGTCACCCCTAAACAAGAAACAGAAACATCCCCACTATGCCGACAGTTCCAAAAGCACAGACCAGTCTCTCTTTCCCCAATCCCGATAGTGACTACTCTTGAAAATCCGGTTGCAACCTCCTCTTGATCCTTGTCTTGCCTGACCAAGCAGAAATAAGACTCAGAATTTTGACCAGTAGCATAATGTTAAAAGTACTTCTAGTGTTACGAAAACATGCATTGTTTCTGTCTAGCCATAGGGTCCAACAACCAGCCGCTACCGTGGTATCCCACAAGACCCTAAATTCTGATCTAACACATTTATCTCGCCAGCCCCCCAGAAATCCTCAACCCGTGATGGAGTTTCCACCAACCCAAAACTCAGAACCGGAATTTCCCATGACACTTTCGCCCTGGGGCAATCTAAAAAAAATATGGTTGACGTCCTCCACCCCTTGGTTATATCTCGGACAAGCACTATCGATCTGTAGCTTTCGTTTTATGAGATTCGCCTTTGAGAGAATAGCGTTGTTCATAACTAACCATAAAAAAGCTTTGACTTTGTTCGGAGCTGCCGATTTCCAGATAATGGTCGCCTCTTGACACCTAACACCCCCATCATTCAGCTGAAGATACAATGAAGCGACCGTGAAGGTCCTATTACCCTGTAGACTCCACTCCCTAGTATCCTTATCCGTGTTATACAAGTGACCCCTTTCCTTAACCAACGCTTCGAGACTTTGGTACCCAGTAATATTATTACATGAGAGACCTCCTTGGAACTCGATCGCTAGTCTACCGTTTCGCCAGATATCGCGCACCATCAGATTGTTGTTACTCGCTTCTTTAGCTAGTAGAGGAAATAGTGATTGTAGTGTGTTATCCCCACACCATGCCATTTCTCCTTCTAGAATCTAGTTTCTTTACCGTCTCCAACCCTCGATCTAGTATTTGCATGAAAACACTCTCCCCCCTTGGAAATTCCCTTCCACATTTGTGTAGTCTTCCTCTGTCTGCTCCTTTCGCCAAATCTATATTTCTTCCTTCTTCTATACAAGTCAAATGATTTGCCCCACCATGAATTCCGATGCTTATTCATCTTCCACCACCATTTGCTCAAGCGCGCTCTGTTCATGTCCCGTAAATTGACAATTCCCAGCCCTCCAAACTCCTTCTTCTTACAAACCCTTCCCCATTTGACAAGGTAAAACCCTTTGCTGTTATCTTGGTTACCTTTCCACAAAAAGTGCCTCCTACACTTATCTATTCGGTCGATGACCCAGCCCGGTAATTCATAGATAGCCATTAAATAAGTCGGAATATTATTCAACACCGCATTAATTAGGGTAATTCTTCCTTTGAGTGAGAGGCATTTCCCTTTCCATCCTGCTAATTTCTTTTCAATTCTTTCCACCAACGGGATCCAATCCTCTTTTCGTAATCTCCCCGGTCTGATAGGCGTCCCCAGGTATCGGATGGGGAATTCTCCCTTAGCACATTCCATTGCACTTGCTAGTCCATGTACACACTCCCCTGATACCCAACTCAGAGCCGTGACACAACTCTTGTGTAAGTTTACAGCCAAACCCGACCGGTATTCGAAGCATCTTAACATAACCCGCAACGCTACGATTTCCTCCCAATTCGCATTCCCAGAAATGAGGGTGTCATCAGCATATTGTAATATTGCCAATGGTTCCGGAATACCTCTAACCTTTACCCCTTTAATAACTTGGGTATGTCTACCTCTTTTAATCATTTCTGTTAGGCCGTCCCCAATTAGAATGAAAATTAGTGGTGAAAGTGGATCTCCTTACCTCAGGCCTCTACAACATCGAATTTCTTTTCCATATAATCCATTAACTTGGATGAAAGACTTCCCGTCTCTGACACACTTCCTCATCCACAGTCTCTATTTTGGCCCCAAACCTCTTAACTATAAAGCTTCATCTATACAATCCCATTCTACCGTGTCATAAGCCTTTTCAAAATCCAGCTTAAGCAGGAAACTATTGACATGGTCCTTGTTAGCTCTAAACACCATCTCATGGGCCGAAGCAATACTATCCATGATATCCCTCCTCTCACAAAACCACTTTGTGAGTCATCTATGATCTCGTCAAGGAGAGGAGCTAGTCTCAATGCTAGCACCTTTGTTATAATTTTGAATGATCCATTTAAAAGGCTAATGGGTCTGAGGTCAGACACTCTCTGTATCACCGTCGATTTTGGAATAAGGATGACATTTGCATAGTTTAGTCGTTCCAGTTGTGCCTCTCCCCGATCCAATTCTTGGAAAATCTCTGTTAGGTCCTTCTTGATAACGTTCCAATATATTTTGTAAAAAAGGATTGGGAAACCATCTGGTCCAGGCGCTTTTTCCTGACCCAATGCCTTTATAGCTTTGAGAATCTCTTCTTCCGTAAAATGAGCCTCTAAAACTTCGTTGTTCTCTATTCTCGACCCCTCCTACATATCACGGTTAAGGCCACACCATTTCCTTCTTGACTTTCCCAACAGCTCTCTAAATGATGCATTAATATGCTGGCTGATTAATGCACTGTCTTTCGTCCAAGTATCTCTCACATACAGACCGGCTATAAAATTGTTCCTTCTTCTACCGCTTGCGACTTTGTGAAAGAAAGTCGTGTTAGAATCCCCCTCCTTCAGCCATTGAACCTTTGCTTTTTGACTCCAGTATACTTCCTCCATTTCACCCAATCTATGTAATTCTAGTCTACTCGAAGCCAATTCTTCATACTCTCTGTTGTCTAGGTTTTGACCTTCCTATAATTTCTCCAATTCTTGAACTCTATTTCGTAATCTTTCCTTATTTCTTTTACACTACCCGAACTCCCTTTTTGCCCAGGCTTTTAGTCGGCCGCGAAGTCGTCTAAGTTTCAAAATCCACTTTGATATCGCATTATCTGCCCTAATTGGATTGTTCCACGACTCTTCTATAACCCTTGTGATATTGTCACTCTTTATCCAAGCCTTTTCGAATTTAAATTTGCGCGGCTCCTTCCCGGTCTCGTTCCCGCACTCCAGAATCAACGGAATGTGATCCGATGTGAATCTGGGAATTGCCTTTGTTCTAGCTAGGGGAAAAGACTTTCCCAATCTGAGGAGACCAAAATCATATCCAGCTTAGCTAAAATAGGATCGCCCTGCATGTTAGTCCACGTAAATTACCGATCGTTGGCCTCTACCTCCACTAGATTTAGCACATTAATAACTCTATTGAACTCTAGGCTATTAATCTCGGACGCCCCTCTACCTCTATGTTCGTACCCAAATCTAGTGATGTTGAAATCTCCCACAACCCACGGTCCATCCCACCTTTCGCGAATCGAGATTAGCTCAGTCCAAAATTGGCCCCTCCTCTCGCTCAAGTATGGACCATACACCGAAGTGATCACACATTCCCAACCATCACATTTTCTTTTAACCCTAATGGTGACCGTGAAACTCCCATTGTGTTGTTCGATACACTGAAACAAATTTGAATCAAACCCTAACGCAATTCCCCCCGAGAAACCCGTAGCCGATAGAAAATGCCATTCGAAAGACCCTAAAAATCTGATATCTACCAGTTCCCTACCCAGAGGATTCACAATTCTAGTATATAGGAAAGCACAAAATGATGGTTTCCTCTTAGCAATCGTATCACCAACAAGTCTTTTTTTTACTCTAGACCTCATCCCTCTCACATTCCAAAACATGTATAACATGGACATACAGGGTCATCTAAGTTCCTTTAATACTACCCAATAAGTCCTTCTACATGCTTAATTTGTACGCCTGACCTCTCAAAGCCCTCACCTTTTCAGTTTGGTCATCTCTCGTGGACCCCATGGCTAGACCAGACATGGACGCGTAATACACTAGCATATTGTCTGAAATGGCATTTAAAATAGACATATTAACAGTAAAATTACCTCCGCATGCCGACGCCGGTTCCTTAGCTTTAGCCGCCAATTTAATAAGATCCTCTTCACTCGGTCCAGTTGATCCCCACAGATCTAGTTGCCTCTTACTTTTTCTTGTAGACTCTTCCACTCCCCGTGCTCTACCACTGACTTTATCCCTCGTGAGAGACCTGAACTGCGTCTTAAATCTCGCCTCGTCACTATCAGACTCTGACCCCTCTTGGTTGTCCTCTAGATCCCCAATCCTTCCTTCTTCATCTTCTTCCTCCACCCCTTGCCCCTGGTCTGTATCAACCTGTAGCATTTCTCCCTCCTCTTGGAACTCCTCATAGATCCCTGTGTCGAGAGGACCTTCATTATGCTCCTCCTCTATTACGGTACTGAAGATTAAGTTTTGATCATTCTTAGCGTAGTGAGTAGGTCCAGCACTGCCCAACTGAATTATTGAGTCCAGTTACCCCAAAACCTTAGAAGATTCCCCAATCTGTACATCCATTCCTTGGCCTACAGGCCCAAAGGAGACCAAGTTTTTTGTTAGCATAGATACAGCCCGCTCAACTGCCTCATCAAACTCTCTTTTAGTTAATGTCATCAAATCCGACTTTTTATAGACAACGCAGTGACCCCTCAACCTCGTCACCCCCTGTCTTGTCCCCTTTAACTCCTGACACACCAAGCTTATCCCCTTTTCGATGTGTCCCCTTAGAACCTTCACCCTCCTTCCCAAGAACAACTCCTTCCTCAGCCTGTGCTGCGACTGCGTCACCTCCAGAAGTACGACCCAGCAGACCCATCTTCCCATTATCAGCTCCCTCAATCTCTGCCGCGTCTGTGTCACCTCTCGAAGTACGACCCACCAGACCACTCTTCCCAATATCAGCTCCTTCCCCAACCTGCACCGCATACGCGTCACCTCCAGAGGTACGACCCATAAGACCCCCCCTTCCTCTCAACCTGCGGAATGTGACGTGTTTCCTGACCAGTTTCCCTAAACCCCTCTTTCAAATCCGCCGTATGAACTTTCTGATTTTGCTGAGTGGGACGAGAGCACACTACTGTTGGGCGATTGAATGGTAAAAAATCCGTTGCCTTTTTACTTTCACTATTTTTGAATGGACGACCCTGATGAACCGATTTTTTGGAGTGTGGCTCGATTGCATCTTTAACCTCCAATTGTTTCAAGGTCGACCAAACCTCCATTCCGTCAGAATTGCACTCCAGTGAATCTTGGAAAGACACTCGCTTCTTCCTTTCCACAATAACTTCAACCTCATAGTACGTATCTTCAAATCTGACTTGTATAATTACTAAGATCGAAGCCAAGCACTCCATACCCACTTGAAGTCTAGCATATTCTCTTCTCGATCGACGATTGGTATTCTGATCTATGGTGAGAACATGTCCGAATCCAGCAACGACGTTGTTGAAACCTGACCTAACCCAAAGGTGAAAAGGAAGATTGAAGAGGCGAATCCAAGTTGCAGGAAGGTGATTGGTCTTCACTTCTCCGAAGTAACGATTCCATCTACTAAAAGTGAAGTAAAAATCATCGCCTTCAATCCCTCCCAAGAGTAGAACAACTTTCACTCTTTCCTCGTTCTCACAGTGAACGAGTAAAACGTCTTGTTTAATCTTTTCTATCACCCACTCCAGTCTTCCACTTCAGATCAATCGCTGTTCTCGAGAGGAGGAGTTCCTTAATTTTCACGATCGATGGATTTCCATTGTGAACTTTGATGAGAATACACTTCTTGAACCCGCTCTCCATCTCTGCCATCAACGGCGTTGGGGAGATCGTCACTCTAATAGTGCGTCCATGCTCATCACCGCTCTCCTCTGATTCCACCCTCTTCTCTGAGATGGAAGCCTCATTATCCCGACCCACTGCTGCCATTGCTTTCCCCTTGACGCTCATCAACACCCTCAGTGCAGGACAAGCCTTGGAGATGTGCCCATTCTTCTTACAAACATAGCAAAACCAGTCATTCACACAATCATGAATTGTATGCCCTCTACCCGTGCATTTATGACACTGTGGTAGCTTAGTTTGTGGCAGCTTAGTTTCCATGCCTGCCGATCCTAAAGAAGAAGTCTTCCTCTTCTCTGCCGACTTTTCTGCTTTTTTAATACGTTTTGGTTTAAACAAAATCCACTCGCCTTCCTCATCCTCTTTTTTCATCCCCACTTCCAGCTCCGACGAACCTCTATTTCGCCGAAGCTGGTCTCTTTCGATATCCTCTGTTATGCCTCTAGTTACATCCATGTAGGTTCTTCTATTCGCGGTCCGAGTGTGGAGATCCATTCTCCCTCTCGACGGCGAACAAGCATGCTCTAGTTCCCCTTGAGTCATCTTGTTTACCTCCCTATTTTGCCTGAGTTGCAGACCTCTATAGCCAGAGCGCTAGCCCCTGCATCCTCGGTGGGTGTCGGCCCTCTATTGATAGGCCATTCCATTCTCGGTGTTGGCTCCTCGGTATTCCTGACGTGGATCAGACTCCTCCTCTCTGCTACGCTTTTCCATTGATCTTCGAGAGTTACCGTCCAGGATGCCCTGTTTCTCTGCTCGAAAGTTCTCTCCTCTAGAATTCTTGGTTGGATGCTTCATCTTAGCAAGCTGCTATAGCTTAACTTCAAATACTGGTTTGGAATGTTATGGTAGATAACGGTGGTGTTGAGAAGAAGGTCGATGATGTTAGATCAAGATGAGTAATTAGGGTTAGGGTTTGTATCTCATAGTCTCTTAAGATATTATACCCTGCTTATCAGTATTGGAATATCACAGAGCACTACCTCTAGACCAGCTTTTACATGAGATGAACTGGGTTTAGGGTACTGGGCTTTATGCCCACTCAACCCGGTGCAACAATTAAACAGATAACACTTGCAAAGCATGTGTTGCCCCATAGAACATTATACACAATAATATTGTATTATATTGAGAATATACCTATATATCCAACAATCTCCTCTTATATTCTCAATATATTAGGAAATGCCCCGTTAAATCATTGGCTCACAAAAATAATATAGTTCATAGACTAAATCAATTACAACTCGAATAGTTCAGATGAGACTAAACTAAAATAATCAAATAGTTCAAAGACCATATCAAAACAGAATAGTTCACAATGACTAAATCAACTAGAGAAACCTGTCATAATTTCAAAATCAACCAAAGCAAATAAACTTCAAGAACAAAATATGAGTCTTAAGCTCATGAACACAAGAGTCTTAAACTCAACAAAAGTTTTATCAAGTAAGTAACAAATTTATTCTTTAGATAAATAAACCAAAACTATATCCTTTCAAACTACTTTATGTTTACTCCTCCATTTTGAGCAAATCATTATTCTGAAATCTATGTTGACAGATTCAACTCCTCCATCTTTGTAAGCTTATTGAAAACAAGAATACCAAGAGACACATCTCTAAGAATTCTAGCAAATTTTATAAAGTATCTGGTTCTACTAAAGAACTTAGTAAAATTCAATGATAGCTTAGCAAAATGTAACGCAAGCATCACAATCAAGTTTCTTTAACAAATTAAAGAACAAGAACTATTATAGTTTCTGCAGAAGAACTATACTATGTTGCATATTGGAATGATAGAACAGTCAAATCAATTATGGTTAATTCTGAATCATCAAAATTGGAATGAAACATGAATCCATAAAAGAGTTATATCATCAAAATTGGAATGATATAATAACCATTCTAAACATCGGAAACATATTGACAAGTTTTTATGCTTTCTTTTGGAATAATGAGATGATTCTAAGTAAATTATGAAAATATATAGCATCATCAGAATTGGAATGAAATTATTTATTAACAGAATTTACATAGAACTTTTCAAATTATCTAAAGCATGCCAACTGCCTAAAATTGATGCTTCAGTTTGAACTTCTCTATGGCTCCAATTGGATTCTAAATCTCAAAACAACTTGGATGTTAAAGCTTTTGACTCAATAGCTTTTAACGCTATTTTCCCCACAGTTTTGATAATTATATTTCTTTCAGGTCTCTTAGCAAGAGCATTAGCCATACTTGTCACAATCGCACTTTATCTATGAGAAAGTTCAACTAGGCTTCTTTCAGTCTTAATATACTCCTCTTACTATTATAGTGAGTTATGAGCTACAGTGCTTTATAGCTTGGTAGTCGCATAACAGAATTAGAGAATTTACTTTAAACTTCTCAATGGATGATTAGCAATAAGTCATTCAATCCATTCAGCCTCTTCCCCTGCAGATGGTAACACATAGAGGTCTGATTTCTTGGATGAGAACGCAATGCTTGTTTGCCTTTTAATCTCCATAATTTTTTTTCTGCTCCTCCTAGTGTGAACACATATTCACTAGTTGTAGACTTCCACTAAACTTTGACTAGCACAAAGTAAACTCTTGAGTACCACTCAGGTATCTCGTTAGCCTCTTAAGGCCACTCAAATATGTATGGGATTATTAGTGAATCTACAGATCATACCTACCTCAAAGGCTATGTCTATTCTAGTGCAGATCTTTGTATACACGAAACTTTCAATTCTTTTAGAATGATCAACCTGTCTCATAGTTGCACCATCATAAGGTGTCAACCTTTTATCATAATCATAAGGTGTTTTAAAATATACTTTCAATCACTATATTCCCACTTTTGAAACACATTATTGATTTATCGAGTTTTACTAAGGATTATCCCTTGCCAACCAAAACTCACCCTTATACATAATATGGTGTCCACACCACTTAGATGCTAAATTTATTTGAATAGCACAATTTTAACTCTATTTATAATAGAGGTGTCACTTCCAATCAACAAGCATGTCAATAAAACCAAGTAAATAATAGCCATTATATTTGACACACCACAAAGTTAAAGACACTTATCTGAATTACTTGATTCATATACTAGGCTCTTTGAGAAATTTGTCAAATTATTTATATGTTAGCTATATTACATGTTTTAAAACATACAATGATTTTACTAAATTGTAAATCCTGTTCACTAAACATATTAGTACAAAACTCTTAGTACAAACTATTCAGTACAAAACTTTTCAATATAAAATGTTCAGTACAGAACTTTTCAGTACAAAACTGTTTAAATATCCTTTATGAATAACAAAATTTTCAATAGATGTAAGGGTAAGGAGAATACTTATTGTAGCAATATGACAAACATGTGAGTAGACATCAAATAAATCTACCTCATTTTTCTTAGTCAATCTGTTAGCTACTAAAATACATTAAAATTGCTACTGAACAATCAAAATTAAGTTTCTCCTACAAAACCCCACTTACTTACTATAGTTTTAGCCCATTTCGGCAGATCAACTAATTTAAAGTATTATTGTATGACACAAAATCATCTCATTGTCTACTAAAAACTCTTCTTAGCTCATTTGTCATTCAAGTTTAAATGTCACTAAGACTGGTTCTTGATTCAAACTGCGAATCATTGACCGTGACAGTAGGACTGATAATTTCATAGATTTGTCTTTGATGAACACATCGTCAAAGAACTTTGTAAGTCTAGATTCTACTAACCCAAATTAGATAGATCCAAAACTGTCCATAGAACCACATTCTGTACTTTCTATGTATACACAAATATTTGTTATAGGTCCTACTTTAGGCCATCTGGGATCATGTACTTTAACAAATGTATCATACCACATTTTTCACTTTGACAAAATTATTTGTGTTTTTATCTCGTTAATATACAAGTGTAAGTAACTTAGAGTGTGGTAACAAATTAGAAATATGATTGATAATGTAACATCACTCATAATTACTCAAAGTCAAACTAATAGTCAATAACAAAGAATTTAACATTTCACTGAGTGTTTGATTCTAACTTTATCAATACTGTTTGACAATGGTAAATATAGTACACTAGAGATTATGCCAAATGCAAATTACTCTATAATTATTAAACATATTCACCACCTCCATCAACACTGAACCCTTGATTTTTAGCATTTAACTAGATTTTAATTCATCAAAATAGCGAGTGCTACATCCTCCATGTATATATGAAAAACATTCAGTAATCATCTACATAGGTGATTAAATACTTCTGACCAATTATCTTCTCATCTAGTCACAAATTTAATAAGATCACAAATATTAGAATGTATTGACTCAAGAAGTTGTGTGCTCCTAGAGACCATACTAAATGATTTTCTAGTGATCATAATCTAAGCACAACTTTCATATTAGTCATATTTAATGGAGTGTCATTTAGCAGAGTTATAAGTTTTAACAAGAACAAACAATTTAATATATAGTTCTCAAATCTTAGCCAATTTGCTATGTTCATGAACAATACACAGTTAGAACTATTATTATTAATTGTCTCATTTGTTAAACTCAACTTATACATGTGATTGACAATATATGCACATTATAAGAGTTAAAACAAAATTACCCTATCACATTTTATAAAATTGTTTGCTTTCTCTAGTGATTCTAACAATGTCACTTGTTTAAACAAATTGAGCTATATTTTCCTTTATTTGTTCTTCATCATCTTCGAAACGCTAAACGAGATCATGACCAATATTTTATAATTCAATTTTGTACACACAGTACAATGAACGAGAAAGAACAAAACATAACTAATGGAGTCATATGCTGCATTACAAAATGCTCTTATCTAAGCTACGGACATCTGTTACAGATCTTATGCATCATTTATTTATTTTTAATGAGAGAAGAAAATATATAATCTCACACAAACAGCAGACAATGGATTTGTCAAAATATCTATACACATAGTATGATAAAACACTTAACAACCCTAAACATGCTAGTTTTCCAAAGCGAGAATAACTATGATCTAAAACTCTCAATCATATGATCAAACGCACAAAATGTTAACACATTCATCATATGAAAATACTAAGAAAGATTAGAATAGATCATACCGACACTTCTAGTTAGAAGTGTTTTCCAAATTCGATGGAGAGGCCTGCGTAGTACAGACTTATCATACCATGATGCAAATCCATCGTCTCCAATACACACCATTTATAAGTAACTTTGAAGTTCCAATATTCATCAAATCGTTAAGGATTAGTCAATTAAACAAATTATTAGCACTACCTAATTCACCACAATTTAATTGGAGATTCAATTTTATAGTCATAACATACAGTTTAACTTATCAAAAATATATATATTTGATCCTTAGCACATAGCCAAAACAGTTATTCAAACTTGTAATTAATTAACCAATGATCAACACGGTTTTAAAACTTTTGCACTTAGCAACAACAGATAATTAAAATATATATGCAGGTAAAGAACTTATCTTTAATTTTAGATCTAATCCAGTCCAAACATATTTGGATCTAGTCCAAACATCATCCCCATTGCTCGCACCATCTCCAGCAATTACATCCCCATCTCTTACTGAGCTTTTCACTTTCCAACTGTTAAATTCAGCTCTTCTGAATCCTCTAATTTAGAAACCTCGTACAAACGATTATATTTTTCCGTCGCAAAGAATAAACAATAGATTCCAAACAATAGAGTTCTTTTCTGAATAATTACTACTTATATAATTTAGTAAAGAGAAAATAACTGAGTTAGAATGAACCAAATCTGAAGAGCACACAGCAGTCAGTCAAGAGGAAGAATAGAACCCAATCTGATCCGAGCAATGCCCCCAAACAGCAAAATCTGAAACCAATCAAAAGACACTAGATCTGATCAAGTACTAGCACTGCAATGGATCATATCTTGGGCTCAAACACGAAACGGCAACCAAGCCCAACCAAGTGTCAGATCTGAGTTAACAGATTAGATCTCGTCTCGATCCCAAATGCGGAACACCAAAATTCACCCAATTAAAAAATCGGATCTGGTCCTGATCCCTTTCCTTCTCTTTGTTGGTGCTCAGGAAGAGAGAGATGAAGTGGGTGGGCCAGCGACTGGCCGTGAGGCGGCATTGGTTGCGTCGACGTTGGCGACACTAGCGGAGGTTCCGCCCAGCGGCGGTGGCGACCTGCGTCGATGCCAACAACGACTGGCCTGAATTGAGGTGGCCTGCGTCGACGACTGGCAGCAGAGGCACTAGCGAGCAGCAAGTTACGGTCGACGCTGGCGTGCGGCGGTGCGGTCGGCGCTGGCGTCCCTGGCGGCGCTGGCTGCTGTTGGATTCCGACAATCAATTAGGTATAACTCTCTCTCTTAATCTCAAAATTAATTGTAATATCTTAAGATTGTTAGATCAAGATGAGTAATTAGGGTTAGGGTTTGTATCTCATAGTCGCTTAAGATATTATACCCTGCTTATCTGTATTGGAATATCACAGAGCACTACCTCTAAATCAGCTTTTATATGAGATGAACTGGATTTAGGGTACTGGGCTTTATGCCCACTCAACCCGGTACAACAATTAAACAGATAACACGTGCAAAGTATGTGTTGCCCAATAGAACATTATACACAAATAATATTCTATTATATTGAGAATATACCTATATATCCAACAAATGAAGGGTGGAGAGGGAGAAAGCTGAGAGAGAGAAAGTATATAGTTTGTTTAGGGAGAGAAAGAGGATGGGGAGAAAATGTAGAGGCTGTTTAGAGGGGTTTGGTAGTGGTGGAGGTGGTGGATTTGGTGGTGGTTGAAGGGCCAGAGTTGGAATGGAGGAGAGAGTGTCCACATTTTCAGGAACTTCTTTTTTAGAGTCTAACAAACACTTATACGTTGATGGCGGAGATGTTATGACAAAACTTTTTAATACGTTGTTGTTGTGATACATTGTAATATCCTTTCATCTCCAGGGACTAGAGAAATATGTTATGACAAAACTTTTTAATCGGGCGTTTGCATCACTTCCAGAAGATGTACAAAACGAGGAGGAACTTTTTGGGAAAATAGCTCTATTACAAGAATTTATACGCCCTGCAAATCTTGATATAAATCCTGCGTTCCAAAATGAAATAGCTTGGATGGTAAGTGAAAAATATCAATTTGTACTACGTTCTTTTTTCTTAACATTTCCTACTATTGTAGACGCATTTGGGATTTAATCCTTCTTGGTTTCGGCCGTAATAGATTTTCCCCTAGTATCCCCCAGCTTTGGGGAGAGTTTAGAGATTGTAAGAGCGTCCCAGAGAGGCGGAGGGAATGGGACTGTGTTGTGGCAGCATCTATGTGGGTCATTTGGCTAGATAGAAATGATTTGTGCTTTAGAAATCATTCTTCTAATTTTCTGCAATTGATCTATAGAATATTTTCGCTTACTACTTCTTGGCATGACATTCCAGGTATGAGGAAGAGAGCTCGTGTGGACCACACGAGCACTGGAGAGGATGTCAACACTTAAACAGAATTGCGCTTTTCAGCTTAACACAAGGGGGAGCTCTTGGGATTGTTGGACGATGTTGTTTAGATGCACTTTTTGGGTTTTTCTTTTTGACTCTATTTCCCATTGTATGCTGAGCCCACTTGTACTGTTTATTTGTCTAATTCCTGTTGTATTTTGGATGTAATAGAAGATGATTTATATATATGAGACTGATGGCATTTCACATGCCATCCTTTATTTCAAAAAAAAAAAAAAAAAAAAAAAAAAAAAAAATCATTTCCTACTACTGTAAATATGTCTATATTGCGGACACAATCCTATCTTCAGGTTATTGTGAATATTCATAAGAGAAGCCTAAGAAATCGAAGTCACTTGGAAGAACATCAATCGTCAGAGTTTTTAACAACTATTCCAAAGGAAAATTTGTCAAGGACAAAAAAAAAAATCCTTAGAAAGCCGTCAGGGGAAATGACATCATGATTAAGGATAAAAAACCTACATTATTCTTAAACCAAGCAAACTTGAATTGCAGTATATACAAGCAGACACACTCTTGAGGATCGTCAGAGAAGATCGCAAGAATTACCATCAACTCGAATAATTTTACATTGAAGATTGTGCAATCAGATGACAGTCAAGATGTCATCCAAATCCCTAAATTTTAAAGCTGGCCATGGGCAGCACAAGTACTATCTGTCGCGTAGGGGCATATGCAATATCCTAATAACATTGGTTCTGTCTTATGATAATAGAGATGGCTTGCCTAAATTCTCTTCTCTGCATGTTCCTGCAATCTATGAAGTCATTTCTAGTTTGGTTCTTTAAGATGTTTCCTTTTAAAATGAGGTTCACATATATAATTCCGAAGGCATTGCTCATGTACAAGTCCAAACAGAACTGATTTAATCCGTGCGATAAGTTCACTATTCATATCACGTCCAGATTTGTTATTTGAGGTGTGAACACGAGGTATCAAAGAATTATAGTTGAATGTACAAATAAGTTTCATTTCTTAAGCCAAAAACAACAACCCTATAACAAGGAGTCACAAAGATTTATAGGAATACTAGTATTCTTGCAGAATATATGATAAGGAAAGAATGGGAAAAGAGGAAAGAGAAGAGAGGAGAGGAATCTGGCATGCAAACTAATCCAATTTTCTGCGTCTGTAACCTGATTTATTCAACATTGTCTAACATTATTGAAAGCAGAAAGAATAAATCTTTAACTAGGAAAAACTTTTACTTAAGGAAATGATATTGTTTTAGCCTGGGAGATGCTGCTCTAGGGTGGGTTCTGAAACTAAGCTTCACAGGATCTCTAAGGTGGGTCATCCCTTGGTTAATCCAAATCGTTCATCTTGATCTCCATGCATAACATAGTCTAAAATCTAAATATGAAAAGATCAAGTCATTTAATCTGTTTCCCTATGCTTCAGGGCATCCAACTTTGTATATTTGTATATCTAAAGTAACATTATTTTTGCTACAACATGATGCATATAGTAAATGAGCATCTTCCTTTTAAAAGGGATATGAGCAACTTCCTCATTTAGTAAATGAGCAATTGATTATGTTACATACATGTGATACGTTGGACAACTAACCCTTTTAAAGATTGTCCAATCACATGTATGTCACATCATCAATTGCTTATTTACTAAATGAGCAAGTTGTTCATATCCCTTTTTCCCTATATATATATATATATATATCAATCAAAACAAACGATTCAGAAATTAGGATCATCTTTGACTCAGCACCTCCCTGGAGTTTTTACAAAGCTTAGTTTAGGAACCCACCCTAGAAGAGTATACCCCATTAATTTGTTCAAATTAAAGGAAGGAACACTGAATTGCAAATATTTGCGGATCCTATTAATTTGATGAGTATTTTCTCAGTGACCTATGAAATGCAAATCTCCATTTCTAATTCAAATGATTTTTCTTCTTCTGCCCTTGTTAGTATTTTGTGTGATAATTAACCCCCCTACATGGAATAACTATGGTCAAACAATCAGATAATTTGTTTTGATGATTTTCTAATTCTGAATCTAAAGACTTACTAGTATAGCTGTTTTTTGTAATGCACGCTAAAGTTTCTGCTTTCTAATCCTATTTTGTAGCTTGCACAAAAAGAACTGCAGAAGATAAACATGTACAAGGCTCCTAGAGAGAAACTAATGTGTATCCTCAATTGTTGTAAAGTCATCAACAACCTACTGCTAAATGCTTCTGTTGCGTCAGCGGACAACCCTCCAGGAGCTGATGGTTTTCTTCCAGTCCTCATATATGTTACCATAAAGGCAAGATCAGCTTTATGCATGTACATATTTGATGACGATACTATTGTTATGTTAGCCTTCCTTGCTTTTTCTAACCTAAAAGTATATTAATGTTTAGTCAAAAGAAGAACAGAAGAAGGAAAACGAAAAGAAAAAAATATTATAGTTTAATCACTTCTGTGTGAATGTTTCAGGATTTTTAATGTCTTATTTCAAGACCATTTTCATTAGAGTATAGTAATGCTACATCCACTACCAATTTCACTACATTTTTCTTTACTAACTTAGGTGGCACACTCCAATAGATTGGAAAAGATAGAGTAGGTGGGAGAACTCTCCAATAAGAATATGTCATCTAAGATAGTGAACAAAATAGTAGTGAAATTGGTAGTGGATGAAGCATTACTCTTTTCATTAACCGTTCTAGACTTCTTAGTTCTTAGTTGTCATCTGTTTCCTTGACGCCATGTAACCTACTCATAGAGTGTGTGTGCTTTTATGGTACGTAGCTTGCTTACAGCTTGATTATGTGGTGTCTGTCTCTGTAGTTTTGAAAGGAAAATAAACTTTATATAGGTTATAGCACATGTTTGGAGCAGGGGCGGATCCGGGGGGGGGGGGGGGGGGGGGGGGGGGGGGGCTTGGGTATGCTACAGCCCCCCCCCCAATATTTGACATTTGCTTGTATTTTTTTTTTTTTTTTTTGGTATATTAGTATGAATTTATGCTTCAGCCCCCCTAAAAAAATTTAAAAGCCCACCCCAAATATATTTTAAAGCCCACCCCATATATATTTGGGCAAACCTTGCGCAAAAAAAATTTCCAGCTCCCCTCACATTTCAATCCTGGATCCGCCCCTGGTTTGGAGCGCCTCTTAGTTCTATAGAGCTTACCATATTCCATACAGTAGTTCAGAAATATTCTTCACTTTCTGGGTCTCTAAACACTTCCATAACATATAATTTGGTGTTCACTTCTTGCTACCTTTAGTTCGAAGCTTTCCAGTTCGTCAAGGAGAAATGGTAATTGGTATTAGTTAGAAATAAGATTTCAAGGCGGACGGCTGGAAGGAGACAATCACGGCGGTTTATGGCCCTAATGATAGGAATCGGAGGCAAGAGCTGTGGGACGAGCTGATGCACGTCAGGACCAGATGGACTCTGCCAAGGGTGGTAGGAGGGAACTTCAATATTGTCAGGCATATACATGAAAGATGCAGAGGGGCGGGCAACGGGCATGACAAAAGAAAATTCAATCAGGTCATCTCTGATTTGATGCTGATGGAAATTCCTATCAATGATCAGATGTATACATGGTCTAACAGAAGGAGGGTTCCGGTGCTTGCGAAACTGGATAGAATTCTAGTTTCTATCGACTCGGAGACGAAGTTCCCTTCGGCTACGACTAGATCATGCATCCGAAATATATCCGATCACGTTCCAATCATCATATCTACGTAAGAAGAGGAAAAACAAAAAAACAAGATTTTTTGATTTGAAAAATGTGGCTGACCAGCAACGAATGCAAGGATTTGGTGAAGGCTAGGTGGAAGGGAGAGATGATCCACGATGAACCAGCTACGAGACTGGTTAGAAAACTATCAAGACCGAGAAGAAGCCTACGGAAATGGAATAAAACGATGTTCGGAAATATCCTCCAACGAAAGGAAGACACTCTGAAAATAAGTGAGGAACTAGAAAGGAAGGAAGAGGTACGTGGGTTGGATGATAACCAATTTCAAATTCTTAAGGCAAGTAGGCAGGATATCCTGGAAACTTATAATAGGGAAGAAATCATGTGGCGCCAGCGCTCAAGGGTTAAATGGTTGTCAGAAGGGGATACAAACACTAGTTACTTCCACAAAGTCGCCAGTATGCTGTGTAGGATGAACCACATTCACTCCTAGGACATAGAAGGAAATTCTTTTTCTAAGGAACGGGTCATATCAAAGCATGTTCATGACACATACAAGAAGCTATTTGGGGAAAACAGGGATGGTCAGTGCGAGTCATCCGCTGATTTGTGGGAGGTGCTACCGGAAGAAACTCAAGGAAGAGTTGCAGCTTTGCAGGACCCATTCACAATAGAGGAAGTCAAGGCGACAGTTTGGGGGATGGGTCAGGATAAGGCTCCAGGACCATATGGATACCCGGTATTCTTTTATAAGCGATTCTAGGACATTGTGAAGAATGGCGTGATGGACATCATGGGGGCTTTTTATGAGGGAGGGCTGGATTTGAGTAAACTAAACTATGCCAATGTTAGTCTTATCCCGAAGAAGAAGGTTGCAACAGATATTGGCGATAATAGGCTAATCAGCCTGATTAATTGCTCGGTTAAGATTATCAGTAAGGTCTTGGCTAAAAGTCTCAGAGGACTAATCGGGGACATCATCGATGACTACCAAACTGGGTTTAATTTATAGCTGGAAGGGATATACTGGAAGGGTGCTCTTGTACAAGAGGTTATCCAAGAGACAAAGAGACGTAAAAGGCAGGGTATTTGCTTAAGTTAGACTTTGAAAAGGTCTACGACAAGGTGGAATGGAAGTGCTTAATTGAGGTCCTGAAAAGGAGAGGGTTCGGGGATAGGTGGATCAGTTGAATCGAGACCTGGTTATCAACGGCCAAGGTCGGCATTCTAGTAAATGGGAACCCCGGTAAAGAAATCAAATGTAAACGAGGCCTGAGGCAAGGGGATCCACTGTCATCACTGTTGTTTACACTTGTGGCGGATGGATTACATAGAATGCTACATCTTTTAAAGATCACGAGTTAATTAAAGGGCTTGGTTTGAGGAGGGGGGGTCTCTGCGATAATAAACGTTCAATATGCGGATGACACACTTATTTTCGGAGAATGTTACATTGCCGAGGTATCACTGCTAAAGTGGGGACTATACCTATTTGATGACTGGTCAGGACTGAAGGTGAACTTCCATAATAGCTCCATCACTTTCTTGGGTGATGTTGGGGAGTCAGGACCTTTGATTGAGGGCATTCTAAACTACCCGATCAGGAAACTGCCGACCAAATATCTGGGCTTGCCAATTGGGAAGGGAAAAATGAGGAGGGTGGATTGGGATGAGATAATTGACAAAATTGCGAATAGACTGGAAGGTTGGAAGGGAAAGATGTTGTCACTGGGTGGCCGCCTAATCCTGCTAAACTCGGACATTAGCTTCATACCTATTTACTTCCTGTCATTCTACGGGATTCCGGTTTAGGTAGTCAAGAAAATTGATAGATTAAGAAGGCGATCCCTATGGCACGGGTCAGGTCAGGAGGGAAAGAGGTACTCTCTAATCAAATGGGGGATCGTATGTAGACGTAAGGAATTCGGTGGGTTAGGGGTTGTCAATCTACGACAAATGAACCAAGCTCTTCTTTGTAAGTGGTGGTGGAAACTGAAGACAAAGCCTAAGGCAAAATGGGTTGTACTTATCAAGGAGACTTACATAAGGAATGGATGCATGTACCGACAACAGAAAAATAAGACGTCTATGTCAGGGTTTTGGCAGGGGGTCACGCGTACCAGAGATATTTTTCTGACGGGCGTCACTTTCTCCATTGGGAGTGGTGAAACAATTTGTTTCTGGAAGAATAAATGGTGCGGTCCAATTAACCTAAAGAGAAGATTTCCAGATGCTTACGAATGCGAAACTGACAAAAACGACTGGGTTGTGCAAAACTGGAGAAACGAAGAATGGAGACCAAGATTATCTGGCAGGCTCAGTGTGGAGGCTAGGAGACAAAAGAAGGATCTAATCCAATTTTTACAAAGCTGGAAGCCTTCTTGTGAAGAATATACTGACAAAATTACCTGGTAAGCAGGGAAGGGAGGGGTATTCTCAGTTAAATCGGTGTACAAGTGGCGAAAAGATGAGGGAATTCGGACCAATGACCCGGTTTGGAAGGTTAAGGTGCCTCTTAAGATTAGGGCATTCAATTAGCTTGTGTGTAAAAATATTGTACTTACCAGAGACAACTTGGCAAGATGCAAGTGGCCAAGTCCGGGAGACTGTATTATGTGCAACCTGGTTAATGAAATGGTGGATCACCTTTTTGTTACATGTCGATTTGTTGAGCCTATATGGGGGTGCTACTGAACAGATTAGACATCTCCGGATCGTATCCCGAGAGGGTACATGACCTATGGGGAAAATGGCACAAAATACACCTCAAGAAAGGCGACCCTAACATATGGGGGGTTGGGGTCATGGCTATTTGTTGGGAGATTTGGTTAGAAAGAAACTGTAGAATTTTTAGACCACATCATAGACACACCATGCATCAACAATTGCTTTTCAAGATTATTGCTAATATCTTCTTCTGGTCTATAATGGCAGGTGGGGAATCAACAAAGAGAGCCAAGAAAATGTACACCAATGCCAATACGACGACCTACGATGCAGAGTCTGAGGCAGGGGGGGGAGCGATTGACATGCAGAAGCGGGATGGCTGGCACCCATTATCCGCCATGCAGGGTAGTGGCGGTCCAAGTTTTTGGTTTCTGTTGTTGTTTGGGCGGAACAACAATTATTGTAACTACTTGTATTTACAATTTTTTGGGGCGGGAGCTATCTTGTATGGGATGGGTTCACTCTTTTGATGGGGAATGAAGCTCATGGCCCACGTGTGGGGATTCATGACCATCATTTTCCTTAAGTTGTTTGTATGTTTTATTAAAATCTTTTTAATGAAGCGCAGGGAGTCTTTGGACTCACCATTTATGATTAAAAAAAAAGGATTTCAAGTCTAACCTTAACTACTTTTTTAATATTATAAAACACTTTTATGACATCTCATTCTTGGTATTTGCATTTTGATCCACTTTTTTTACGAGCAAAAAGTGGGGAATTTCTCACTATCAGGGTAGGTGCCTAATATGCCAAAATTAGGCACCGCCAAAGAAGAGAAGAATGGAGAAAGGAAGGACAGGTGGGCACCGCCAAAGAGGAAAAAAATAGTAAAGAAGAGAAAAAAGTCAGCACCGAATTCGATGCTGACATTTAAGAGAATGTACGTGGGGGAGCTCTCTTATAAATAGTGCTCCCCTCTCCTCAGTTCTGACATCCAAAAATCCTAAACTCCATCCCATTAAATAGGAATTAAGAGAAAACAAAGTGCTTAAATGAGTTTTCTCAAGAGAGAGTTGTTTAGAGATATTTTGTCTAATGTATTTTTCTCAAAATTGAGAGAGTTGTTTCTCCTATTACAAGAGAGAGTGAAATTATTCTCCTTATATTTACAGAGAATGTATTGTAATCCCCACTTTACAATAGTGAAATCTTCTACACTTGCCAGTGGTTTTTTACCCCGTCTCCTTTAGAGGGGTTGCCACGTAAAATATTTGTGTCTATTTTATCTTCACTTTAGTTGTGAGGAAACTTCGAGTCTCAAATTTTCTAGCAGTGGTATCGGAGCCTTGGTTGCGAGGTGTGAAGGAGAAATATCGACAGTAATAAAGTTCGATGTTGAGAAATTCAACGAGAGTAATTTTCCATTGTGGAAAGTGAAGATCAAAACAATCTTAAGGAAGGACAATTGCTTGACAACTATTGGAGATAGGCTCCCGGAGATCATCGATGACAGCAGGTGGAACGAGATGGACGATAACGCAATTACTGACCTGCACTTAGCCCTAGCCGATGGAGTGCTATCCAGTGTGGTAGAAAAGAAGATGACTAAGGAGATTTGGGACAGTCTGACAATACTGTATGAGGCCAAGTCACTTCACAACAATATTTTTTTAAAAAGGAGATTGTACACTCTTCATATGGCGGAATTGACAATGGTGAATGACCACATCAACATCTTGAATATTATTTTCACAACTTACATTAATGGGTTACAAAATAGAGATAATTGAACGGGCGGAGCTTCTACTTTAAAGTCTACTTGACTCGTATGATCAATTCATCATCAACCCGACGAACAACATCATGACGGACTATTTAGTCTTCGACGAAGTCGCAGCTACTGTTTTGAAAGAAGAAACCATGCGTAAAAACAAGAAAGACAGATATGTAAGTTCGCAGCAAGTGAAAGTTTTAATGGTGATGATGGGGAGATCAACGGAATGTGGGTCCAGTAGAAGTCAGAATCTTGGTAGATTAAAATCAAGAAGTAAGAAGAATTGTAAGTGTCACAACTGTGACAAGAAAGGACACTTCAAGAAGGATTGTTGGTACAAGAGAAAGAGTGGGGACCTTGAGTCATCCAATGCTGAAGGGAATGCGGCGAGTACCAGGTATGATGGTGAAGTTCTATACAGCGAGGCAACAACGGTGGTTGGAGACAGAAAGCAGTTCTTTGACGTCTGGTTACTAGACTTAGAAGCAACATGACCCACGATTTATCAGAGAGAGTGGTTCCACACATATGAATCAATCTCTAGAGGTTATGTACATATGGGTTACGATCATGCTTTGGAAATCTCTGGTATTGGTATTGTGAAATTAAAAATGTTTGATGGTACGATTTGCACCATCCAGGAGGTACGACTCGTGAAGGGTTTGAGAAAGAATCTATTGTCTTTAGGGCAAATAGATAGTCTCAGATGCAAATCCATATCGAAGATGGGCATGCAGATTGTCAGAGGCGCGCTTATGGTCATGAAGACAAAAAAATTGGAGCAAATCTATTCATGCTTAAAGGGGAAACACTGTAGGAAGCTGATGCGTGTGTCGTATCAACCAACAAGGGAGAAGAGTCGACAATGATGTGGCATCTTGAACTAGGCCATATGTAAGAATGTGGTTTGATAATTCTCTCCGATCAGAAGCTGCTTTCAGGGCTCAAATTGGTGAATCTACATTTTTGTGAGCATTGTATTACAAGTAAGCATTATAGATTGCAGTTCAATAGTTCTAAAGCAAAAAGTAATTGCATTATAGACTTGATTCATTCTGATTTCTGGGAATCACCGAAAATGTCCCTTGGTGGAGCAGAGTATTTTGTGTCTTTTGTTGATGATTACTACAGGAGATTATGGGTGTAGCCAATCAAGATGATGTCAGATGTGTTTCTAGTATTCAAAGACTTCAAAGCGCAGGTGAAACTTGAATTTGGAAAGAAGATCAAGGGCTTGAGGACAGATAATGGAAAGGAGTATACAGACAGCGAGTTTATTGCACTTTCTAAGCGAGAAGGTATCACAAGATAGTTCAATATCACATGCACACCTCAACAAAATGGTGTGGTGGTGTGGAAGAACAGGACTCTTGCAGAAAGGATAAGATCTATGTTGCGGACTGCGGGTCAACCCAACTTCTTTTAGGCAGAAGCAGCCAAAACCACCTGTTGTATAATAAATCAGTCGCCATCAACAACAGTTGAGCTAAAAATACCGATGGAGATGTGGACTGGCAAGCCAGCTGATTACTCTACTTTACATTGGTTTGGATGTTCCGTGTACGTGATGTACAATGCCCAAGAAAGAACGAAGTTGGATCCGAAATCGAGGAAGTGCATGTTCTTGGGGTCTGCTGACGGTGTGAAGGGATATCACCTATGGGATCCCACTACCTGCAAGGTTGTTGTCAGCAGGGATGTGATTTGCATAAGATCAGCTACATCAGAAAGATGGAAGCGATAGCATGTCGAAGATGAATCCAGAGACGACTACGATTCAGGTGGAAGATAAGCCAGATGAAGATCCAGTTCAAAGCAACACCAAAGCATGAGGTACAAGAACCAGTCGAGTTTAAGGCTCCAGAAGTTTGTCGGTAAACTCGTGAGAGAAGACTGTCAGCTTGGCACTCGGAGTATGTTACGGAGAGCAATGTTGCATACTGTCTTTTAACAAAGAATCGATAGCCATCATCTTTTCAGGAGGCAATTAAAGGCTCAGATGTATCCTTGTGGACAACAACAATGCAGGAAGAAATTGAATCTCTACACAAGAACAAGACGTGAGTTCTTGTTACGCTACCACAAGGAAGAAAGGCCATCGGCAACAAATGGGTCTACAATATCAAGTGTGATGGTAATGACCAAGTGGATTGGTATCGTGCAAGATTGGTGGTGAAAGGATATACTCAGAAAGGATGTATTGACTTCAATGAGATATTTTCACCTGTGGTTCAACTCACGACAGCCAAAGTAGTCTTGGCAATGTGTGCTACGTTTGACCTATACCTAGAGCAGCTTGATGTGAAAAATGCTTTTCTTCTTGGAGATCTTGAAAAAGAAATCTATATGCTCCAATCAAAAAGTTATGTTGAAACAGATAAGGAGAACTTGGTTTGCAGGTGAAAAATATTTGTACGGTTTCAAGCAGGCACCAAGGAGTTGGTACAAGAGATTTCATTCCATTATTAATCTTGGATATAACAGACTCAGTTCAGACAGTTGTATGTACTACATACTACAAAAGGTTTGATAGTGATGATGACTTCATTATCCTGCTGTTGTATGTGGATGACATGTTGGTATCATACCCTCAAAATCTAAGAATTGAAGGCACGGTTGGCTAGGGTGTTTGACCTGAAGGACTTGGGACTAGCAAACAAGATTCTAGGGATGCAGATTCACCGAGACAGAAATTACAGGAAGATTTGACTTTCCCAGAAGAACTGCTTTAACTAGATCTTGTGGTGCTTCAACATGCAAGATCGTAAGCCAATTTCTACCCCAATTTCTGTTAATTTCAAGTTATCATCCAAGATGTGTCTTAGCAATGAAGCAGAAAGGAGAAAGATGTCTCAAGTACCGTATGCATCAACAGTGGAAAGTTTAATGTTCGCTATGATATGTACAAGACCATACATTTCACAAGTAATGAGAGCGGTTAGTCGATACATGACGAATCCTAGTAGAGAGCATTGGAGCACAATGAAGAGGATTCTGAGATACATCAGAGGAACCTCAAATGCTACATTATGTTACAGAGGATTAAAATTAACTGTCAGGGGCTATGTGGACTCATATTTTGCAGGGATCTCGACAAAAGTAAATCCACTGTGAGCTATGTGTTTACACTTGTGGGAGGAGCTGTAAGCTAATTTTCGAAACTGCAGACTGTTGTGTCTCTATCTACAACGGAAGCAAAACACATGGCGGCTACACAAGCTTGCAAGGAAGCAATTTGGATTCAAAGGTTATTGGAGGAGCTGGGGCACAAACAGGAGAAGATTGTTATGTTTTGTGACAATCATAGTGCCTTGCATATTACAAGGAATACATCATTTCATTCACGAACAAAGCACAGAAGAGTTTATTACCACTTCGTTCGAGAAGTAGTGGAGGAAGAAAGTGTGGATATGCACAAGATTCACACCGATGAGAACCTAGCAGAGGTCATGACCAGCCGATCAACATTGATATGTTTGAATGGTGTAGATTCTCGTGTGGTCTAGTAGAAACGTAAGCAACATGTCAGTGACAAGGTAGAAAGGATTGTGTGGAGACATAATTAATCTTCATTCAAGGCTCCAAGTTGGACAATGTCAGGAGGGTGCCTAATATGCCAAAATCAAAGAAGAGAAAAAATGAGAAATGAAGGATAGGTGGGTACCGCCGAATAAGAAAAAATGAGAAAGGAAGGATAGATGGGCACCGCCAAAGGGAAAAAAAAAAGAGAAATTAAGGGAAAAGAAAGTCAGCACCGAGTTTACTGCTGACATTTAAGGGAAAGTAGGCGGGGGAGCTCTCCTATAAATAAACTACCCTATCCTCAGTTATGGCTTTCCAAAATTTCAAATCCCATCTCATTAAATAGAGATTAAGAGAAAACAGAGTACTTAAAAGAGTTTTCTCGAGAGAGTTGTTTAGAGATATTTTGTCTTTTGTATTTTCCTCAAAACTGAGAGAGTTGTTTCTCCTATTACAAGAGAGAGTGAAATTATTTTTTCCTTGTATTTAAAGAGAAGGTATTATAATCCCCACTTTACAATAGTGAAATCTTCCTACACTTGCCCGAGGTTTTTACCTCGTCCCCTTTAGGGGTTTTCCACGTAAAATATTTGTGTCTATTTCTTCACTTTCTCAATTTCGCTTTAGTTGTGAGGAAACTTTGACTCTCAATTTTAACATCCACCTTGTTCCATTAATAAGAAACTAACGAAATAAATTATATCAAAAGTTGTTCATCAGAGAAGGAACATCGAAAAACACAAGTTACAATAGCAAAACTACAATTTAAAACTTATCCCTCCCTAAGTCTAAATTGTTGTCTAAGAATTTATAACACGCTTTCCATGGTCTCCAACATCAATCGACATAAGCTCTTAATCAATCGCAATGCTGATGACTTATTTGTCAACCACAAATGGTGATGACTCACCCTTCTTTAGTAGCTGCGACGACTCTCACAGTTCACCACAAGGACGGTGACCACATTTATCCCACTCCTTTTTTAAGAGTTATTTTTATGCCATTAGTAAAATTGAGCATCTCAAGCAAATTCTTGTAATACTTAATTGCGGGATATGGGTCTCCAGCAACATCTTTAAACAACCATCATCACATTGTTGAAGTACTTATTGTCTGCCTAATGGGTTATTGGCTTGTCATGTAATAGTAATATCAGCCAAACAAAAGTATCGGTAGACAGAGAACCAATCATATACAGTCAATAGGTTTTGCTATTGGTCGATATTTCTAACGATTCATCATAGATGAACATCAGTTTTCATTACTCAATTTTTTATTTGTTTTATTTTATTTATTTTTTATTTTAGTGTAACAGATTTCTAATGCATTCTCCCGTTAGCTTGTTATTTTGTCTATTTTCAACCCTCACATAATAGAGAAAACCTCAACTTGCATACTCAATCTCCATCTTTCTCCACTACATGCTCATCATTCACTTACTAATGAGCGTTCTGCAAAATGCAACTATACTGGCATCTGTGCAGGCGAATCCTCCACAGTTTCATTCAAATCTTGTATATATTCAGAAATATTGGCGTCAGTCGCAGTTGGTCTCTGAAGCTGCATATTACTTTACAAATATTATGTCTGCAGAATCGTTCCTCTGGAACATTGATGCACACTGATATAAACTTAACCCCAAATAGAGAATTTCCAAGAATATTATTAGAAGATTAAGTTAGAAAATCAAACTATTAATTAGTTTGATGGATTTTCAAGATATGAAATAATTCAACAAGCTCAATTAAAGATTCAACCATAACAATGAGAATAATTATATACCTAAGCATCTTAGCAAGTAAAATATGCAATAATGATTTGTACTCTAATAGGCAAGTAGAAGCACTCACTCACAATATTTGTAGACGACAGATAAATCAAATAATGTTATAGAGATGATAAAATAGTAACACAAATATTTGAGAAATGGAAAGAGTTTACCAGGTTCGAAGCGAATTGCGTTAGTGCTCCGTGGGATGCGGTGTGAGGCAGCGAAAAGGCATCGCTGTGGTGGAGGGGCTAGCTGCCGTCTCGGATGCATCGAGATGGAAGAAGGGCGGCGATCTGTGGTGGTGTCGGGGTCGACTTCGAGTGTGGAGGAGGTCGGTTGAAGGGAGAGAGAGGATGTCAGGTTGATGGGGTTGGTCGGAGGATGAGAGGAAGTGGCAAGGGAGTCGGGGCGGGTGATGGCGACGGTGATGGAAGAGGGGAAACGACGTTGTGAAGTGGCCGTCAGGCGTGGATTAATTAGGATTCGATCCGAAGTGGATTTGGGAGGATTTAGGGTTTCGATTTGAAGCGGGTTTGGGGGAATTAGGGTTTTGATGAGGGAGGAGCAGTCGGGGGTTGTTGGGTTCGAGAAGAAGAAGAAGAGAAGGAGAGAGAAGGCGTCGTGTGCTATGAAGAAGGAGATTTAGGGTTTGGATTTTGTGTAAAGAATTTGAGGATTTTTGTGTAGTTTAGGATTTCTCACAAACCCTAATCTTCTCTCAATTGTCTTACACAAAAAGATGAATGAAGAGCAAAAACTTAATCACAATAACATTTTTTAAATCAATAATAGCACGTCCTCTCATTATTCTAAAGGCCTTTATTTAAGCTCAAAACAAATCTCTATACAAATCTCTAAAATATTTTAATGCATAAAATAAATGGTACAAATCGTAAAACTACTACATATGGTTATAATTGCCAAAAACAAATATGAATACTGAAATAAAATACTACGCTAATGGAACAGCCATCCTACACAATGTCTGTGTTTATAGAAATGCCAGAATCGTCGCGAACAGATGTCCTCATCACACACACTCTTGCAATGGATGAAGTAGAATTTCATATGAAAATGGAATCTGTTGGGGCACACCATTTGGGTCTAGAAACCAATGTAGAGAGTCCCTCAAACGTGGAGAATCAAAATCCCAAGGAGCAAACTATAGAAATTTTGAAGGAAACAGGAGACCATACATCCATAATAGAGCACCCTTACGTAGACCAAGTGCACAAGGAAAGCAAGGATTTGCCAAATTTGGACAGGCCCTCTATCTCAAGTTTAGAGGAGAAAGGAGCTACTGAGATTTTAAAAGATGATCAGTATAGTAGATTCTTTCATGAATATCCCTACTTGCATGCGAGTGTAGGTGATTTAACAATTAATGATGTACATAGCCTTCGTGATTGCTACAAAAATGTTGTGTTCATGTATGTTCATCTTTCCAACGGCATTAAAGTATCTAGAACCAGAACAGGTTCTAGTACTGTTAAGGACTCTGAAGATGGGACATAAAAGGTGATAAATGCGGGGTAACAAATTGATTTCAATTCACGCCTAGTACCTAGATGCCTGGCCGTATAAGAACAGAATTTTGTTGAGCGATACTTCTGTTATGTCTGATATTACTGATAGGTTACTATCAATACCCTATCACCATACTGAGTTTTTGAACCGTGCGTTAAGAATTGATGACGCTGAGCCGGAGATTTATTTGAGTTGTACAATTGATCTGGACAACATTGTTGTTGGAATGAGACGTGAAAAGTACAATCTTTCTCTCAGTGCTCCAGTGAAGTGACAAATGGTGCAGGGGCAGTTGAATGGATTATTTTGTAAATGCACAGATAAAAGAGAAGCTAAGAGATGGTTTATATATGATTGCATTTGTCAAAGAAAGAAGCAGCATATCCTTCTTCAGACAATACAGGATTGCTACTTCTGTTGTTTTCAATTTTCTTGCCTCTGTAAAGTGTTGCATGGCTTTATTTAGAGCAGCAGGTTAGTTTCTGAGGTGGTTTCGAAGACTCTGTTCATTATAAGTTCTGTTTTTTTCTATCAAGACTGCTATTGAATCTGGCACGCATGTTTCATTTTTAATTGGGAGAGATTGTCTGCTTGGGAAGAAATGAGTGCTGAAAAGAGGAAAAAAAGATTGGGATGATGTATAAGTACACAGTTGAAACATCTGATATTGGCTTTTGGAGAAGAAAAAAAGTCGACTAGTTCTTAAAAAATTCTTAAACTCTCTAATAGAACTACTATGTTTTTACTAAACAGTAGAATTCAAAACAAAAAATTTTGCCTTTCATACACAAATACCATTGGTGTTCTCAGGCGAAGGAAACACCGATGTTCATTGTCTAGAAGTTAGTTTTTATCAATTTGTTGGTAGATGAAGTGGATATTTGTGATATATGGAATTGATAGTCATTGATACAGACTATAAAGTAATAGTTGTTCATCTAAGAGTATCTGTAGTCGTCTCATGCTAAAATTTGGGTATTTGGCATTTGGAAATAGAAATTTTGGGTTATTGGTGTAGTCGTTTGAAGCTAAATTTTGGCTTTTTTGTATATAAAAAAATCTCGGACGAAAGATGATTTCTCGTCCTGTTAATTTTTGCAATTTTTTTTAAATTTAAAAAGCATCGGACGGAAAATGATTTCCCGTCGGAGAGTATTTTTTATTAAGAATCTTAATTTAATCTTAAATCCTAATTAAATCCCAATTAAAACCTAACATATACATATAATAACATATATAGGCCTATCCCTATAGAATTTTGTGGTTCTTTTTTGGAAGAAATGGGAATGGCCGGGAGATGATCTCCCGTCCGGTTTGTTTTTGTTTTTTTGTTTTTTTAAAATAAATAGCACAGACGGAAAGTCCGTGAAATGATTTCCTGTCCAATCAATTTTTTTTTGAATTTGATCAGACTGGATTAAAAAAATATATATTTCCTGTCCAATCAATTATAAAAATTTAATACTTTAATGCTGGATTAAAAATATATATATTTAGAAGAGACAAAAGATCATCTGTCCGAGAACTTTTTTTCCATCGGACGAAAAATGATCTTTCGTTGGCTATATTTTGGCAAATTTCATTTCCTCTTCCAAATATAGCCGACTATTGTTCTTCTCAAACCCAAAATTTGGGTATTTGGCCAACGACTGCAGCGCTTTTTTTCCAAATTTTGCAAAATTTGGGTAAAAAGCCAACGACTACAGATGCTCTAAAGATTGTCAATCATTCAGAGAGATCAACCTGCTTATAGAGTAGAATCTCTGAAATATACTTGTGAAGGAAATCATTTTGACACACACCAACCCGACTCTGGAGCACATGTCTGCATGATGGAGATGACAAAATTAACAACTGCTTGTCGATCTGATGCACACCCGCACTTATTTGTGCCAAATTTCTGATTGCGCAAAAAGTATGAGAAATCCTAGGGCTTTTCATAATTTTAAATTATGAATTAGCTTCCTCACTTGTTTTCTTGAACTAGAAAGTTTTTGAAGAAGAATGCTAATATGGCTAAAAATATGTTTAAATCGAGATCGTTGAAATCGGGCACGAATCTTCAAGCTCTCAGGGGTAAAACGGTAATTTCACCTACAAACGGGTCTGAAATGGGAACTGAGTCTTTCTTCAAAGTCCAATAACCCATAAACGGATATGTCCTATTGGGTATGGGTAGCAGCCCGCCACAAACCAACCCAGGATATTTAAAGAGTAATTCAAATTCATGGTTATTTCTATGAAACGATTTAAACTCTACATCTTATCCAAAAACACTGGGAAGTAGATATAAATTCTTATCTCGAAACGGGTCCTTAAGGCGACTATAAATACCCCTCTCCCCCACCATAACAAGGTAATCAATCTTTTTCCACATAAAGCTTTTTCATAATCTTCCTGATTACTGACAAGAGTGTCGGAGGGTTCGTCATCGGGATCCATCTCGGTGTATCGAACTTTTTACAGGTTCACGGCAGCGGCAAGAAACCAGTCAAAATACCGGTGAAAGTCAACAGGTTTGCTTTATTCATTTCTCCAAGAATCCACAAATTCATCTGTTTGCTCCCACACCAAAATCAGCAGCAACAGAATGACACCGTCTGTGGGAAGCGGAAAAGCAATCCAATCTTACTTCATTAGCAAAAGTAGTTTCAAACCATGCATCCGAAAGAGAAAGGGGAAGGCAGCGGCCTCCAGCCGAAGAGCCACTCCTCCTCCTCCTCCTCCTCCTCCTCCAGTCCAAGATGTTCTTCCTCAACAGCCTCCTCCTCAACAGGCCCCTCCAGAATCTTGGGGGGCAGCCCAGGGGGACTCTCGTCAGAGTCGTCCAAAGCAACATCCTTTGCATGACCATGTCTTGGTCCACAATCCTTCAGTTGACTCTATGGCTTCTCAAAGCCCTCCCGAGCCGGATCTCCGTCAAGTGATTGTTAACCGCTAACAAGGGGTTGAGCTCCGAACTCGCTTGAATGGATGGCGAGCCCTTGAGGAAGTCCATCAACCTGAGCACCCAGGGGTCTCGAGAGTCCGGACCCCCCGCAGACCGAGGACCAGAAGATCCCCTCCCCCGAGGAGGCGAAGAGAGCCCATCCACGTCTTCGGCGGAGAATTCATACTTCAGTAAGCCGAGCCACACCTAGGGACCGCCAAACTAGAGGGGCACCAGTCATAGGGGTGGAGTTCCAGGAATTTCAAGAAGTCGTTCTGCGGGCCCTCAATGTCGCTCCCAACCACGAGCTTGTTGACATTAATATCAAGTAGTCCTGCAGATATAACAGACGTTTTCAGCTTGTTGATGCTGAGAGGAGTGAATTTGAGGAGGGTGTCAAGTGAGGAGATGGACACACCAAGTGGCAGTTGAGAAGAAAGGGGTCATTGGGCTCAAGGAGTGTTCGATCAGCCTGTGTGAGAGGCGGTGCAGGCGAGAGGAAGGACTCCGGCTGGAGCTGCAACCACTGGAGCAGAGTTGTGTTTGAGGATTTAATTTGCACTTTGTGTTTCGTTTTTTGTTTCTGTAGTGTAGTATACAGTAGTTTCTGTACCTTAATCTTCAGGTCATAGATGTACAGTATGCTAATCAAACAGTGATAAGAGATGATTGTTTAGTTGGGTTCAGGGGCGAAACCAGGACAATTTTACTGGGAGGGCCAAGATAAAATTCTATGATTACATGTAAAATATATAGATATTTTCATGACTTCAAACAATAAAACTTAGTTTTCATGTGGGTTAAATTATAATTTTTTGAAGGGTTTATAAAATTTTCAATAGTGTGAAGGGGGCTTTTGAAAATTCCGGGGGGGGGCACCCCGGGCCGTCGCTAAGCTCCGCCACTGTTTGGGTTGTTAAATCTTAAACTTGGTTTGTGGTGTAAAAGTTATATGAGCTGAATTTTGGAGAAAATCTCCATGAATGGCAAAAGCACATTTCACTGTAAATTTATGCTTCTTTTTCAGAGAGAAATTGAAATTGGTGGAAAAAGAGGTTTCAATTTGTAGTACTTGACAGTGAAACGATCTTTGATATGGGTTTTCATAACAGAGTTAAATGTGATACGCATCACTCAGACCTATTCAATTGATCAAATTGATAGACACCGAGACTAATTATGGCTATTGTGTTGGGTCCTTCATCCTTGTACATTTCATTGTTTAGTTTAGTAATCCTTTAATATTTGTTTTATTGAGTACTGCACTTTTGGTGATTTGATCGTGCAATCCACCCTCATGCACCTTGCTCGCGACTTTAGCAGTACTTGCTTTTAGCAGGGTATTAAGTGTATTTGGTTTCCTTCTTGTTGTAGTGCAGTGTTTGTTTAAGGATTTTGAAGAAAGAAAAAGTTAGGGTCCGTTTGTTTTGATATTCAGAATAGAGTATTCAGAATACTCTATTCAGAATAGGCGTTTATTTTAAGTGCTATTCAGAATTGATATTCAGAATACTCATACCCCCTATTTTCCAAAACACCTCCTTTCCAAAACACCTCTTTTACTCTCTTTATTATTATTATTATTATTATATATTATTATTATTATATATTATTATTATTATATATATTATTATTATTATTATTATTATTATTATTACTATTATTATTATATTATTATTATTATTATTATTATTATTATTATTATTATATATTATTATATATTATTATTATTATTATTATATATATTATTATTATTATATATTATTATTATTATTATTATTATATATATTATTATTATTATTATATATATTATTATTATTATTATTATATATATTATTATTATTATATATATTATTATTATTATTATATATATATATATATATATTATTATTATTATTATTATTATTATTATTATTATTATTATTATTATTATTATTATTTTATATTATTATTATTATTATTATTATTATTATTTTTATTATTATTATTAATATTATTAATATATATATTATTATTATTTTTATATTTTATTATATATATTATTATTATTATTATTTATTATTATTATCATTATATAATTATTATTATTATTATTAATATTATTATATATTATTATTATTATTATTATTATTATTATTATTATTATTATTATTATTATATATATTATATATATTATTATTATATATTATTATTATTATTATATATTATTATTATTATTATTATTATTATATATTATTATTATTATTATTATTATTATTATTATTATTATTATTATTATTATTATTATTATATATATTATATATATTATATATATTATTATTATTAATATTATATATTATTATTATTATTATTATTATTATTATTATTATTATTATATATATTATTATTATTATTATTATTATTATTATATATATTATATATATTATTATTATATATATTATTATTATATATATTATTATTATTATTATTATTATTATTATTATTATTAATATTATTAATATATATATTATTATATATATTATTATTATTATTTATTATTATTATTATTATTATTATATAATTATTATTATTATTATTAATATTATTATATATTATTATTATTATTATTATTATTATTATATATATTATTATATATATTATATATATTATTATTATATATTATTATTATTATTATTATTATTATTATTATTATTATTATTATTATTATTATTATTATTATTATTATATATTATTATTATTATTATTATTATTATTATTATTATTATTATTATTATTATTATTATTATTATTATTATTATTATTATTATTATTATTATTATTATTATATATATTATTATTATTATTATTATTATTATTATTATTATTATTATTATTATTATTATTATTATTATTATTATTATTATATATTATTATTATTATTATATATATTATTATTATTATTATTATTATTATTATATATATTATTATTATTATATATATTATTATTATTATTATAATATATTATTATTATTATTATTATTATTATTATTATTATTTATTATTATTATTATATATATTATTATTATATATATTATTATTATTATTATATATATTATTATTATTATTATATATATTATTATTATTATTATTATTATTATTATATATTATTATTATTATATATATTATTATTATTATATATATTATTATTATTATTATTATATATATATATTATTATTATTATTATTATTATTATTATATATATTATTATTATTATTATTATTATTATTATTATTTCAAATTGATATTCAAAATTGTCAGAAATATAACTGAACAGCTTTTAAACACTCTTTTTCAGAAAAACAGCTTTCAGATAATAGTTTTCAGCTAAAAATATAACCGAACAGCTTTTAAACACTCTTTTTCAGAAAAACAGTTTTCAGAATACAGTTTCCAGCTAGAAATATAACCGAACAGCTTTTAAACACTCTTTTTCAAAAAACAGCTTTCAGATAATAGTTTTCAGCTAAAAATATAACCGAACAGCTTTTAAACACTCTTTTTCAGAAAAACAGCTTTCAGAATACAGTTTTCGGCTAGAAATATAACCGAACAGCTTTTAAACACTCTTTTTCAGAAAAACAACTTTCTGATAATAGTTTTCAGCTAGAAATATATCCGAACAGCTTTTAAACACTCTTTTTCAGAAAAACAGCTTTCAGATAATAGTTTTCAGCTAAAAATATAACCGAACAGCTTTTAAACACTCTTTTTCAGAAAAACAGCTTTCAGATAACAGTTTTCAGCTAGAAATATAACCGAACAGCTTTTAAACACTCTTTTTCAGAAAAACAGCTTTCAGATAACAGTTTTCAGCTAGAAAATATAACCGAACAGCTTTTAAACACTCTTTTTCAGAAAAAACAGCTTTCAGATAACAGTTTTCAGCTAGAAATATAACCGAACAGCTTTTAAACTCTCTTTTTCAGAAAAACAGCTTTCAGATAACTGTTTTCAGCTAGAAATATAACCGAACAGCTTTTAAACACTCATTTTCAGAAAAACTGCTTTCAGAATACAGTTTTCAGTTAGAAATATAACCGAACAGCTTCTAAACTCTCTTTTTCAGATAAACAGCTTTCAGAATATCAATATTCAGAATACAACATAAACAAACAGCTTTTAAACTCATATTCAGAATAACTCAATTCAGAATACTCTATTCAAAATATCAAAACAAACGCACCCTTACTTTTTCTTGTAGATAGACTTTGGTCAAGAACCGAATCTTAAATCATTAAAGCATTTTGATGGTCTCAAAAATGCTGCTAGGAGCATGACTCATATAGAGTTTTGCTCCAGTTGAGCAAAGCTCTATTTTGTATCTCACATTTATTGTATGTGCCGAGTAACTCAGTAAACATAAATAACCCAGGTTCCATGGAGTTGTATGTTACTAACCTACTTTCCAAAACAATTATCTAACTAACCCACTTCCAGAAAAATATAACCCCCAACTGACCTACTTGAATATAAAAACCTAAAAACAAAATTTCCTATATAATCCTACTTTAGAAATTATAAACTATCCTTTGAACTTTATTAAAACTGGATATTTTACGAAAAATAACGAAACTAAAATTAAAAAATCTTTCAAAATTTAAAATAAGATACACTGATAGAAGATTAATAGAAAGAAAGCATAGAGAAATATCAAAATACTTATTAATAACAAGTAAAGTAACTGAGAAACTACATAAAAAAATATAAAAAGAAATAACATACAAAGTATTGGATTATAGGAATGAAGAAGCAAGCTAGGATTACCAACAACTATTATCATACAAGATATTAAATTATAGGAATTAAGTTAGGATGAAGAATATTATAAAGAAAGAACCACCAATACTCTCAGAAATTTATATGATAAACATTTAAGAGTTGGAATAAAATTACAATGGTCCAAAATTTATAAGAACTATAAGAAAAGATTTTAAAATCATAAATAAGAACATAAAAGAATTAAGAGCATCCACAGTCGTTTGCTATAAATGCCAATTTGCCATTTTTTAGCAAACGAACGTCTGCAACGGTTTCTCATTTTGCCATTTTATAGCAAAGCTTCTATTCTTGTTTCTCAAATATGAGAAACGAAAATGAGAATTCTCAAATTATAAAGGACGGGGAATGATTCCCCGTCTCTCAAATTTTATTATTAATTTTTTTTTTAAAAGGGTCAGACGGGATATCATATCCCGTCGTTCCCCTTCATTTTTTTTTAAATGAACGGCCATGATTGGCCGATTAGAAATATATATATATATATATATATATATATATATATATATATATATATATCTCCAAACGGTGGGACGGTACATGATGTACCGGACGGGGAATGATTCCCCGTCCATGAAATCTGGTGGTTAAATGGGTAGGTTTAGGTAGTTAATTAGGTTTAGGTAGTTGTATAATTAGGTTTAGTTATTATTATATTATTTAACTTATTTAATTAATATAGTTTAATAGTTAATAAGTAATTAACTATTTTAATTTAATGTTAAAAGTTGAGACGGTATATGATATACCGTCCCACTCAATTTTTGACGAACAATATAGCAAACGACCACTGCAGCGATCGATCCTATTTGCTATTACTGTAGCTGCCATTTTATAGCATATGAGAAAAACGACTGTGGATGCTTTAAATAGATATATAACAGAAGAAACAGAAGAAGAATTTGGCATAACAAAAGAAGGAATGAAGGAGGTAGAAGTCATAACAAAACTTAATATAGAAATAGAAGATTTAATGGCAAACCCTAATTCAGAAGAAGTAGAAGAAGCCTTAAAAAATTTAGATATAACAAATGAGAAATTAAAATGATCAAGAAAAAGATAAGATAATAACAAAACCTACAGAAACTCCAACTAATATGTACGAATACTTAAGACCACCACCTAATAAAAGACCTTATGACCTACCATGGAAATGGCGAGGTAAAGCCAAAATATGAAACACCAAAATAAATATTTGAGAAAAACAAAAAGAAACACCAAATTATGATCCTACAGAACACTATGAAAAAGGAATAACAAGAAATGGTGAATGGCTAGATTTAGACCACGTAAAAGATGTGGATAGAACAATTGAAGAATTGGTAAGAGCATCCATAATAGTATGATTTAGACAAAACCTTTCAGGAAATACATTTGAGAAATTCATAGAAGCAACCTTTATAGGAGTTGTAGCAAAATGGCGGGATGGACTAACGAAAAAAAAAGAGGTAATATCATAAAGTCAAAACCAGTTGATGATAAAGGAACACAAGAAATTTCAGCACAAAGAACACTAGGAATACAAGAAATAATTACAAATTATGAGATAGCAATAAGAATAGAATTTGGTGACTACGTAAAAATAGAATGACATAATAATATAAAAAGAACCAAGCAAGATGAAGGCTAAACAATTTAGAAATTTGTAATATGTATGATTTCGATAACTATGCTTGTGAATTCAGAGAATATTACCAAAATTGTTATTATACAAAAGAAGAAAATTGTCCAATCCTAGACTCATTTTTCCTAAAACTGCCATATCCATGGAGGATAAACATATACAGTGCATATGTAAATGAGTGTAAAACCAGAAATATATACTTTAGGGTATAGAATACAATTTATAAAAGATTATAGAGATAAAGTATGTCAAGAAGCTAAATCAACCATTAAATATTATAGGACATATAAACAAAAGATTTGTTGTGAGGAAGCAAGACCAAACCATTGGGAATGTAATAATAGCAATAATTATATAGAAAGACGTAAACACAAATTTCAAAAATATTAACAAAAATACAGAAGAACTTTTAAGAGATATAAAAAACTATAAAAGATACTTAAAAAGAATAAATAAAAACAAACAATACCCAAAAAACCCAAAGAAATGTAATTGTTATATATGTGGAGAAGTAGAACATATATCACCAAACTGTCATAAAAGAAAAGAAAAAGGAAATTTAAAATATGTAGAAGAAATTGAAGAAACGTATAACATAAACTATGAACCCATATAATATGAAGAACATTGGTCAGAAATAAGTGAGATGAAGAAATAATAGTAATGGAGGAAGATAGTAGAAGTAGTGAGGAAAAAATAGAAGAACATGAAATAAATGTGATAATAGAAATAGGAGAACTATTAGAAAGAGAAGAAAATATTGAAGAAGTAAGAGAAATGATGAGTTATGAAATACAAAAATATGATAAAATAAAAGCAACCAAACTGGATATCATCTAAAAAGAGATTTAAACTACCAATATTTGAAAGAAAAAAAGAAATACTAAAATAATAGCTAGAAATAATGAACAACCTATAGACATTGGACAAGCTCAAGGAAAAACTATAATTCCATTAATAACAATAAGACAAGAAATGAAAAAAATAAGTGAGATAATCAGAAAGACATTAAGACACATACATTTAGAAACAATATAAATAATAATAAAAGCATATTTCAATGAAGGAATAAATACACCTTTAGAAATATACTTAATAGATGATAGAATAATATCAAGTGCACAAGATGCCTTAGTCTAATGAAACTTAATGTACCAAAAAATAAAATTTACAATAAAACCTAACTTCTCTATAGGTATGACAAAAGAAAATAAGGACAAAAATTTAGTCATGCATCACAGATTATTGGGAACAAAAATGATAGAAAAAAGTATGGTTACGAGTATACAAATAAAAACTATTTATGCTTTTACTAGTAAGCATGAAGTAAAAAACAGAAATACTCATAACTTTAAAATATAACCACTATTATGGGAAATTATAAGATACAAATCATTTAGAATAAACCCTGAAATGACTATACTAAATTATATAGAATTTGACTTTAACAATGCAAACGATATTACAAAAGGAAAAGCACCACAAATAATGTTTGGTAGAAGATCACTATCATTAAGCAATAAACAACAGACATTGGAACTAATACCAATAATAAACACATTAGAGAATCAAATTAATAATCAATTTAAGATAGAAACAGAATATTATGATAATGGTAAATGGAACAAACAAATAGCCCGAGTAGATACTGGAGCTACTAATTCATATATTAAACAAACAAATATAATAACAACTTAATATCATTAGAAAACTCATATTACTATCTGGACTACTATAATAATAGACATCCAATTGTCCATAAATTAGTATTACCACTAAGAATAAGCAGTAGAAATGAAATTCTATTACACCTACATGTATACCCATAGCACAATGTCAATGAAATGTTATTAGGAACTGACTTTCTTATATCTGTACAATCGTACTCAATAATAATAGTGAATAATGAAAGTATAGTAATAAACAGAATATTGTCCATATGAACCCGTTAAGAGCAACAAAAAATATGTTGTATATACTAACAGAATTTGTATATGAAGAATACAAGTCAAGAAACTATCATAGTCTAATAGACACTGGAGCAGGCACTAACTTATGCTATGAAAATATACTATCAAAATAGAAACAATATGGATATAATAAAAAAACAATAACTGGTTTGACAGGACAAACGGTTGTACTAGACAAGTACCAACAAAATGTCACGATACAAATAGGAAATTGCATCCTAAAAAATACCGATAATATACCAATTTGATGATATGAATAATGATGTACTGTTAGGAAATGACTTTTTCCAACAGTACTATGATATATCACACTAATCAGTTATATTTACAACACCTTGTAAACACCAAGCAGTAGCAATATGAATAACACAACCTTATTCTAGGATAGACCTACCACATATCAGAGTTTCTTCAGCCCAGCGTGGTGAATACCAATATTTACCAAATAAAACTAGAATACAACAAGTACAGGTAACAATTACACAAGAAATTTTACAAAAATAACTGGAAGATCTCTGTGGAGAAGACCCTTTGGCAAAATGGCACCTAAGTAAACCCACTACTCATATAGAATTAGTAGACAAGAACAAAATAATTAAAGTTAAACCTATTAGACATACTCCTACATATTTAGAAGAATTCAAAATACATATAACAAAACTAATAGAAAACAATTACATAAGAAAATCACAAAATCCACATTCATTACTAGCATTCATAGTAAGAACATTCAAAAGATAAAAGAAGTAAATCTAGAATGGTAGTAAATTATAAAGAATTAAATAAAAATACTAAAAGATTTGGATATCCACTACCAGATATGCAGATACTACTAAATATTATAAGAACAAGATTAATATATTTTAAATTTGATTGCAAATTAGAATTTTACCACGTAAAACTAACAAAAGAGTCAAAATAGTTAACAAAATTTAGTATACCACAAGGATTTTATGAATGGAACATATTACCATTTGAATATAAAAACAGTCTAGGAGTATTTCAAAAATATATAGATAAGATATTTGAGAAATAAAATAATTTTATACTAGTATATGTAGTTGAAAATGAAGAACAACATAAAAAGTATTTACTGAAATTCATAAAAATAGTAAAAAATGCAGGTATTATACTATTAAAAAAGTAAATGGATTTATTCAAAACTGAGATAGAATTCTTAGGAAGAAAATTATCACATAAAGGAATAGAACTACAGCCACATATAGCAGAAAAAATAAAGACATTTTCTAATGTCCTAACAAAAAAAAGAGAAGTACAATCCATAATCGGACTATTAAATCAACCAAGAGAATACATACTGAATTTATGAGCAAAAACCAATTGGTTACAATAAAAACTAAAAAAGAAAAGAAAAGAAATGGGAATGGATCCCAGAGGATGAAGAAAAACTTTAAATATTAAAACAACAAACTTCAAAGTTAAATAAGCTAAGATTACCTGTTAAAGAATGTTCATGGATAATAGAAATAGATGCATGTGGAGATAATTGGGGAGCAGTATTAAAATTTATTGAAATAGGTGAAAAGGTTGAAAGACTAGCCAGATATACTAGTGGATCATTCACACAGATCCAACAAAATTAGCACATAAATGAAAAAGAACTATTAGCAATCTTAAAAGCTATAAAAAAGTTTGAATTATTCATAATACATACAAAATTCACAGTAAGGAAAGATAATACACAAGCGAAGAGTAGGATTAACAAAATAATAGACCAAACTATAGCAATAAGATGACAAATGCAGTTAGTACATTATGACTCCTCAATAGAAACATAGCATTCTAGTAGATTTCTTATCAAGAAACTAAAAATTTTGCTTTTATATGATGGAAAATAGAGTACAACAAATAGAACAGGATATATGGAGCAATTAAAATGTAACCCCTGTTTTCTATTTTCTGTATTTTTTGGTGTATTTTACTTTTTGTGTATTTATTCAGCCTGTACCCCTTTTTGGACCGTGTTTTGGATCTTCATTTTCTATATATTCATTTATTTGTTTTTTCATCTTTTATTTGAGTTCTGGATTCTTTTGTCTCCTATTGCTTCATCTCTGTTTGATTGAGCTTGTATTTTTTGAGCCCCATTCTATATTTGTCCTTGTCCCATTTTACATATCATTTTGTCCCATCTCCTTATTGGATTTTATTATTTAAAACCCTATATTCTATTAAACCCTATAACCCATTTATTAACTGTCCTACCCATTATCCAAATACCCATTTACCTGTACTCTCTACCCGTCAGCACTGCTAAAACCCTAACCCAAATATAACCCAACCCTATATATATACCCATACTGTGCCCTTCCTACCCCATCATCCACCCTGCAGCCATCTTCAACCCATCCCCCTGTCACCCCATCTCTCCCGACCCATTGTCCCGATCCCTCTCTCCCGACCCATCGTCGCGATCTCTCTCCCGCTCATCGCTCTCCCGACTCCTCTTCACCCCCCTGTTCCGGTGCTACCTTGCACCTCCCTACCAGTCGTTGACTGTAGCCAGGCACCCTTCCCTGTGTGATGTCCCTCTGACGCACAGCAACAGTGACAGCTTCCCTGCATCTCGATGCTCCTCATCATGGTTGTCCCCGATGCCAGCAACAGCAGCCGGAAATCGCCGCCATCGCTCTCACCAACAGTCCCTCCTCGTCGTGCTTCCACATCATTGCCGCCAGCAACGACAGCACGACAGCACTGCCATCCCCATCGCCGTCCCTCCCTCGCTCTCTTGTGGTTGTGTGTGATCTCGAGTTTTGGTTCGTGGGTTCATTGTGATTTGTGGTACGTTGTTCGTTGAGTTTGTTTCCTGGGAATCCATTCCCGTTATTCTTTTTCTTGCTCTGTTCTCGTCGTCGGCTATAAGGCAAGTAACTTGTATTCTTTTCTTTGTGTAATACAAGTACTAAATACCGCCTGTAGTGCAGTTGTGTTCTAGAGACAATTCTTGTGCAAAACCCCTGTTGTATCTTGTCTCTATTGTGTTGACCCGCCCGTAGTTGCCTCATTACACACATGACATGAAATAACTTAGGGATAACCACTTCTTGTTGTATCATGCATGTTGTTCGTGATTCATGACTTGTGGTATGATCTTGTATGCATGATGTGTTCGTTGTAGTATAACTTATTGTAGACTTGTCAAACACCCTATACAATGTTGCTTGGACATCTAGTATACCCTATTTCACGTTTTGTTATGTTTTGGATGAGTCTCATATGAACTAGTTGATTTTGTGCATGAAGGATATTTTCTGTTTTGTCGGTTCCTCGTTTTTATCAGTATTTTAGATCATATTAAGGTCAGTATATGAAAATTATTTGTGAATATGAATTATAGAGAATTCTTTCTACTTTCAAGATTTTCTGACATATCTCAGTTTCGATTTATGAGTTTCGAGTTATGACTATTTTAAGACAGATTTGTTTAAAATTCCAGATTCTATTTTGTATGAATTCTGTATGACTATTTATTTTTCTACTAATATTAAAGACAATATTTTGATCCAATAATTTGCTGAGTACAACTAGAATTGGTTGGGATGAACCCCTAATTTTTATGGATTTAATTAATAACTTTTATACACTATTCTATGCTTGCAAACAAGTACTATACTTGTAGAATTTTCTTGCTGTTCAGTAAAAAACCTTAATTTCGACCTGATTCTATTTGTTGTCTATAAAAACTTTGTGAATATGAATTATAGAATACTGTATCTATTTTATCACCCTTTTGACGGATCTGGATTTCGATTTATATATTGTGAGATATTGCTGTTTTAGTACTGCTGTATTTATAATTCCAGATTTACAAAACTGCTGTATCCTGCTGCTTTCTGATTTTCATTGAGTATTCTATCTATGTTGGAATATTATGAAACTTTATTTTCTGATACTAAACATACTAGGGAATACCCCAGATTTTTTTGAATTTAATCAGTGAATTTTTATGCTGTTTTCCTGTTCTTGAATACAAACTTCTGATTTCTGGCTGAACATGTTTTTTGGATACAATTCTGTTTTGAGACTTGTTTTTGTAAAATACTATATGACTTATATATATTTGCTGGATTCAACTGGGAGTCTATTTTTCAGATTTTCTGACGAATCCAGTTTTGCACATTTGTAGCAACGAAAATTTCAGATTTAGTGCAGTACTGTCTTGCTGTCCTGAACAAGAATTTTCGTTGTTCTTGTAACTTGTTTGAATGTAGCAACCATGTGGTAAAAGTTTGGGACGCATGAAGTGCTACCTAGATAGTAATAATACATGACTTGACATGACATGATTACCTGTTACATAATACCTGTTACATGATTACCTGTTACATGCTTACCTGTTACATGAATACCTGTACATACTACTTCACACCTGTTACCTGTTTGCTTGCTTGCATGATATCTGTTACCTGTCACATATTATATACACATGTTATCTCACTACATCACTTGATTTTGTTCATGATTCATGCTAGTTGTTCTATTTTGTTGACATGCTTATTACATACTATGCTTGTTTCCGCTGTTACTTTATATTTGTTTATCTTTTCCTATACTTGTGCCTGCACTATAAGCGGCCCGTAACTTGCATTGACGTGCGTTTTTTTTCTTTTTCCTCTTCCTGCAATTTTGCTAAATTACAGATTTTGATCCTGCAATTTTGCTAAATTACAGATTTTGAAGATCAGCTGCCAGATGGAGTAGGTAATATAATATTCTAGATGCTGGAGTTTTACTATTATTATTTCCTATTGCTTATTTGAATAAATGTATTTGTTACTTGGATTATTTTGTATTGGGCAATGTGACCCAGGATTATTGACGTTCAGATCTGGTTTATTTGAGATTATTAAATTTTGTTTCAAGTAAATTTCTGTTGGTATATTGATTTAGTTATGCATGCGTGGTTGACTTCTCTTGCTTCCTACTCTGATTATTCCTGTGAGATGTTGTAAAGATGCTGACAGCTTATGGATGATGAAAATCATTCGCTGGGCTTAGTCATGTATCCGTATTCCGTATTCTCTTTTTGGGAAGCGGGGCGTGACATAAAAGGAGCATTTTAACTAACTAACATTGCAAATTTGTGGTCATCAGAGTATAATTTACCACAATATAAATGCTTAACATATTGAGAAAATGAGTGAAGGGAGTGAACCTATTAATCCACAAATACAAGTGAAATCACAAAAATGACCACACAAGAGGGAAGCTCGACATCCATACAACCAACTACCTACAAAGAGAGTTTACTCTGAGATCCTCCACAATATTCCAAGAATGATTTATTTTTACAATATATTGAGAAATTATGTCAGACCACCCAGGTCAATCAATTTATCAAAACTATTTCGCAGCAACATATAAACAAAGCGATTATACTAGCAGGAGCAAATCTAAAGACAATAAGAGTATTATTCGAAAAAAGGCATATCCACCGCATATATTCATCCAGAGAATGCGAAGAACTTAGCTAGTTACCAAGAGAAGTATATAAATTTGCTAAAAAATATTTTGGCCTCACAAAGGCCTCCAAAATATATGTCCAAGTATTTTCAGCTATTCCAGAATTCCTTGAAGTTGACGAAGAACTACCAGCTGAGCATATAAAGATAGGAAAGACTACACAAGTCCTGTTTAGAGAGACTAATATCATACCATATAAAAATGAAGAAGTTGAAAAACTAATCCCAGAAATAAGAGCTATGGGATTTAGAACAATGTATTGTGAACTGAAAGACATACAAAATAGAGACAGTAACATATGGATCGCCCTGACCCACAAAAAATAATGATTGTGGCATAGCAAAAATTGAACAACCACAATCAGAGAACGAATTGTTTGACAGTTGGTATCAAATTCTAGATAAAGGAGTCATGACAATGATATAAGATACAGCAGTCCACTACTGTAGATTGATGAAGATGTAATCACAGCACAAATGCGGATAATGCGAAAAAGAACAAGATAAGGCTGACGACGATTTATTTATGATGTGAAGCACGTAGAGATGCTAGTTAGAAAAGAATCTCTAATAACGTAAGCAATGACGTATTAGACTCAAATATTTACTTATGATGTAAGCAGTGATGTAATCAGAAAAAATAATTGTAACTGATGTAAAGTCATCCCTTCCTCTATAAAAAGGGAGGCTGGGTAAGGGAGAGGGCAGAGACTTAAGAAGGAGAAATTCTATATAATCTTGTAAGCTTATTAGAAGTTTGAAATCAATCAAAACTATCTTTCTTGTTAAGCTCTTGTACATTATAAGGTATGAATAATTAGTTTATTTCCCTCTGGGATAGTTTTGTAAGGCTTTGCCTGAAGGATCTTGCAAAAAGACCCATTTTGTAACCTTCTATAGTTAGACTGTACACCTAGTAGCAGGAAATGAGCTAGGTTGTGGTTGCCTGTACTGAAGTGCTACTAGTTGTTCCAGACGTATCTCTTGGATAAAGCTCTTTTGAAGAGCATAATAGTCATGAGATGGGAGGAACGTAAAAAGAGCACTGAAATCGGGGTGCATACCAGGGGTATTTTATCCACTGGTAGTAACTGGTACAGAGTAGCTCAAAGAGGTTTAACTAGGTCAGAAGCATTATGAGCCATTTTGTTTTGATTTTTATGGTATCCTTAGAAATCTCTCCCTACTCCTGATTTCATACTAGAACAATGGATAGTAATAGTTTCAGTCTTGCCTCAAAAATTTATGAATTAATGACTAACTATCAAGGAAGTAATAGAATGTTAGTCTTTTATGTTTATTATCTTCATAGAGTAACAAGCATGAAAGATTTTTATGAATTCAAATTATTTTTCTTTAGCATACAGCGAGTAATAATTATAACAATAAATCAAATTAATCCTTGAGAAACTAGCAATATAAATGTCCAAATAATTGATGATCTAACTTTTTGTGAAAGATTTCTATTATTTTATAAAAATGGAGAATTTGGTAGTTATATCTGGAGTCTTACAACAACATATATTTCAAGAAGAAAATGAATATATAGAAGAAGAAAATGACGTATGGAAGAACCCAAAGAACTCCCATATGATAGTGGTAGTGAAGTATCAGAAACAGAATCAGAAGCTATGAGAGATCTTGAACTTACGCTTGATTACTTCAATATTTTTGAGATTGGTAATGCACATTATTTTCAAGAATATTATTTTACAGAAAACTATCATCTTTGAAGTTTTTTTATACTCTGTTTATTTCTCTTTACTTTCAGGTGATTTCACGCTTCGCATCTAGTTGGTATCAAAGCTAGTTCAGAGTAAGTAATTTTTACTTAATTTCTATAGTTTTTCTAGATTAAACACTAATTTATAACCTGTAGAATAAGAAACTAAAGATTTAATCTGAAAAGTAGAAATTATTCTAAAACCCAAAAAACTTTTAAAATTTAATAAAATGTCACACATCCTATAGAAAATGTTATAGAAAAGGTATCATAGAAATTTAAAAGTACAATGGGTCATAAGTGAAATTATTTTTAAAACATGGTCGTTTTGACAAATATTTCCAAAAAGTGGGTCAGGCTGATAATTAGCTCGGTTCCATGTCGTAACAAAACTTAGAAAGATGTAAAATAAAAAAGGAGAAACCCTAAACCCATTTCTTCTTCTAGCTACACCTCTTTTTCTTCCTCTTAAAAAAAGTTCAAAAATGTCTCGATCTCCATCGCTGTCTCTGGTGCCTAATAACACAATCGAGGACTGTTGGTGTCCTTCTCCATCATACTACGGTCAATACATAATAGCGCCGCTGATGTCCACGGTTTTTCAGCCATCGTCCCCGGCTTATTCGCTGTCCTTTACGCCACTACATTGCAATTGTCACTCAAACTTTGTTTTGCCTCAGGCGCCAGCCTATTACTCTGGCCTCACTCCATCGCCGCCGCTGCCACTCGTCAGTCGAAGCCCATCCCCGTCACCGTACGCTAGGAGCCGATCGCTCTCCCCTGTGAGGCGGCGCCTTAGACCCTCCCTAAGCCGACGCGACCATTGCAACTATTCCCCCAACCCGTTTCGTAAGAGGCGGCAGCAGAGAAGTTACTCTCCTTCTCAAAAGGGTAGGAATGGTTTTGAAAGTGGTGTTTGAGAGAGAAGTGTCGGCGGCGGAGAAGGAAAGAATTGCTGAGTGTGTGTTTTAGATAGGGAAGAATTTGGAAAGAGAAATTTCGTTGTTTAAGGAAGCGTATGTTTTCGGTATGTTCGACTTCGGAGGGATGTGATGCCACAGGAAGATCAAGACCGGGAGATGGAATTGAGTCAGAAATTGATGAGGGCGATTGAGGAAATGAGAAATATGGTGAAGAGGTTGGCGAGGAATGTGAAACAAGTGAACGAGTTGTGTAAGGGATTGGATGGTGACTGTATAAGGATGATGAAAGAATGGAATTTTTTTTAAATGCCACTTTTTGAAACGATTTGCGAAAAAAGGACAGTTGCCAAAGTGTTTGTGCTGATGAAATTAACAACTAAACTTGCCGTTTCTAACAGCGAGTTTAGTTATTTCATGCTCGCCGTTGAAACTTGGCGAGTTTAGTGCTATTTTTCTGAGACACTCGCTGTTCCCAACAGCTAGCGAGTTTAGTTTAAAAATTTATACTATGCTCGTTGTTGGGAACGGCGAGTTTAGTTCAAAATTATCAAACAAGATCTGTCGTTCTCAACGGCGAGGTTCTTTATACTAGACTCGCTATTGAGAATTATGAGGATATAGGAAATTTCACAAGGAGTAAAATACTTTGTTAAACTTAGTGAATTTTCGAAAAAATCTCCATATAAAATTTCCCAACAGCGAGCCTAGTATAAATTTTCTCGTTGTTGGGAACAACGAGTCTTCAATGAAAATTTTGAACTAAACTCGCCGTTGGGAACGACGAGTGTAATTGTTGAGTCCACGAGCAATACTTTGGCCACTGTCATCTTTCTGCAAATAGTTTCGAAAAGTGGCATATAAAAAAAATCGAAAGAATGAGCATCAAAGAAGTTATGATATATATATATCTATATAATAAAACACAAAGAAAGCTATCAAGTGGCTCTCCTTCAATCCTCCCAAAATCAAAGGCCCAGATTTAACCTCACAAAACACAATTTTCCTTCAAAAGTTTCCCCCTAAAACTCAAATTTAGATCCCTCCCAAACAACCCATTTATTTATTTAATTATTTATCTCTCTCTCTCTCTCTCTCTCTCTCTCTATATATATATATATATATAAATTTATATATATATATATAGGGAAATGCTCCATTGAAAACGCAAATGTTGTGAAAACCACCTGAGCCATTGTTGTAGGTTATAATACATTATAACCAATGGCCTAGGTGGTTTTCCACGTTTTCATGGCTACAGTACGTTTTCAATAGAGCATTCCACACACACACACACACACACACACACATATAAATAATTTTACATATTTAGACTAATTTAGATGTGTAGATCAATGTGAACGGTTCGGATCATCGATACGAAGACGGGAAGGTCGAGTGCATACTGAGGGGTGGTGCACAATGAAAGATTTTCCTATATATATATATATATATAGAAACATATGAAAACATGGACTTTTATACCTCAATTTATAATTATTTTTTACCATATACTAATGGAAACATGAACTTTTATTTACAACTAATTATTGTCATACTATTCAAACTTCAGCTACATAATTGCTGATTTACTGTTTACAAGATTTTTTCATGTGCTGTATCGTTCTGAAAACGTACCGTAGGCACGTGGCCACGGGCAAATCTAGTAATAATAATAAAACACAAGGTAATTTGAAAAAATATATCAAGTAGCTCCCCTTCAATTGAAACAAAATTAATGGCCCAGATTCACTCTCCCAAAAAATATTTTTCCTTCCCAAAAGTTTTTTCCCAAAACCAAAATTTTTCTCGAACTCCCCCCCACCCCCAAAAAAAAAAAAAAAAAAAAAAAAACAAAACAAAACAAAACAAAACAAAAAAAGAAAACATCGATATTACTCCCTCCCTCTTCACTTTCTTAGCTCTCCCCAAACCCTCTCTCCTGAAACCCACTATCTCTGTCTTCCTGAAATCGAAGCTCAAAATTTTCAGATCTCTCTCTCATGTAAGTTCACTCTCTTCCAGAAACTCCAATTTCTCTCTCTCATGTAAGTAACTAGGATTTAGTTTTGTAGCTATAGGAGCCAAAAAAAATTGATCTTGGATGATAAAGTTTTGATATATTTTTTTAACTTTGTAGGTGTTTCGGCCATTGATTTCGGTGAGGAGCTCCCAAGGTAACAACCTATTTCCCCAATTTCTTCATCTTTGCCCGATTACCCGTTTCAATTTTCCTCATCACTTTATATAAATTGTGTAGCGTTTGTTTGGTGTTACTGTGAACAGAAAATGCTTCTGCTAAGAATTATTGTTTTAAAATGAGTGATTTTGTAGGGGCTTCTTGAGGTAATTTTGATTAGAAAATGCAGTTACACTTGGTAGTTCGATTGTTGAATAGCTGATAGGAGAATGGAATTGGATGTGTGAGATGGTTATATAGATTTTGACCATCAACTGAAAATACCCATATGCATCAATTGGTAATTCGATTGTATTAGAAAAATTGCCCACCATTATTGCTTGAAATTTTGATGACTCTAAGCAACATTTTAAGTTCTCTGTTGGTATTGGATGGTGATTCTGAGGCTGTATCACATACAAATTTATCTTATTCTTTCAAATAAGAAAGATTTTTGGCTATTACATGACTAGGACGAATATGATATGACATTGTTTTTTTAGTTCAAATTTATACTGTCTAAAGACTCAAAACTAACCTATTTCAGACAGCATTGTAGCAGATATATTGTAAATTAGATTGAAAAGGTTACATCATTTAGTACATTTATAAATTTTACATCTTGATTTTCATGTTTGTTCAAAAATTGTCGCAAGCTTGACCTTTACTCTGCAAACGAATTCTCTACACTACATATATAATTACCTGAAAATTTTAGGAGCAGCTGTCAATTTTTTTATTGGACCAGAAAATATGACATATATTCTTCTAAGACTGAGGTTAGCATCTCTTGCATGCCCACATCTAATCAATGAATCTTCCAAATGCTTGCTTCTTCAATTAGGTGAATATCATATCCCATATAACCTGCAGCATTTCATATCATCTATATTAGCAAAAGTTGCATGGTATTGTTCTCTATTTTTCCCCTTGTTGCTCTGTTTTGTTTATATTCATAGGCTGTTGCAGTTTCAAACCTTTTATCACTGAACTCATTATTCACGTAGATGATTACATCCAGTTTCTAGAGCACCTACCCATCTTCCAATTTGATAAGAACTTGTACCTGTACTTACCCATGAATGGCGTGAGTAAGCCTATTCTGCATTCCCACATTTTATTTCTGAGTTCTTCCCACGATTTTTTCCCAAAATGACCCTTTTTTTGAAAGTTTTTCCCGAACTGCCCTAATTTTTTTTTGTTCCCTAAACGACCCAAAATTTGTCACTTATTACAAATGATATAAATTATGTGCTTAGATATTACAAATGACTGTCAATCTGTCACTTATTCCCAAAATTCCTTACTTCAATGGTGTGAGTATGCCTTTTTTTGAAAGTTTTTAAAACATGTATATATATAAGCCACAATAAATCTGTCCATAGACGATCTCAGTCATTGATTTCGACAACTCGATCTTAACCATTCATTTAAACATCAATTAGCAAATCCAGGCCATTCATATATATATATATATACTGTAGCCGACCCCAAAAGTTTGGGATAAATGTTTTGTTGTTGTATATATCAATTTGTTATATATGTGTAAGATTTGATCTAAAAGATGTCATTGTGAAGAAAATTGCCATATTTCTAAACAGCTAATATCTAAGTAGTATTTTTTTTATTGAGAAAAATAAGTACAAAATTTTTTTGAATTTTGCTAAGAACCTGAGAATTTTTGCTTATGCCCTTTTTTGTGAAGCTCTCAAACCGAGCTGTTGTAAAGCTGCTTAAAAGTTTTAAAGCTTATATATAGGAAATTTTAGGTTGTGTCATATGTTATTTGCTAACCTGAATGTGCTTCTAACTGGTGCCTTCCTTTTCTGTATCAGTGTAGGGTCATGAGGTAAACTTGGATGGTGATCCAGAGGTCGAGGTATCTAAGATGAATGGATTTTTGGGGACATCGAGTTGTATAAACTTCGAAAGTTGTTACTTACCTTTAAGATGGAGAGAATTGGAGTTGGGAATTGAGGAGTTTGTTGTCTCTGTTGCATTGGTAAACAATCTTTCGACGCACTATCCTGATGTCTTTCATACTTTCATCAGACAGTAGTTTATATGCTTTATTGTTTAAACAGTGTCTAAGGGATGATTGTCTGTTTAGTTTGGTTGTTAGTTCTTCTGTTTGCTGTGGTGTACAAGATTGAGTTGAATTTGGAGGAAATGCCCAGGAAGAATGATAAAAGTACCTTGAACTTTCACCTACCTATATTGCAAAATTTATGATGAAGATAGCTAATTAGTGGCTTTGTTTCGAGGCTTGCAAGCTTCTTTTATACCGAGATCTCAAATTTAGTGATTGACAGGGAAATGACGATGATATTTCTCGCATGACAGGGAAAAACTTGTCAACATGCACCAAACAACACCGACTCAGTTAATGGAGACTGGAGACTATTTTTCCTATACTTTGTTGTGTCCTCGTATATTTCATTGTTTGGTTAAGTACAACTTTCATATTTTTCTTATTGAGTATTGCACTTTGTTCTTTTGAGGTATATGACCACCGAACTTTCGGCATGCTTAATGCTTACCATGAGCACTCTGTAGTAAAACTCTTAATAGAAATAAAAGAACATGTTATATGTGCAGCATACATGCTTACATGCTCAGACCACATATCTAAATGCCATACAAATTGCATCTCTGTAACTCATGAAATATGATATTAAAATGAACAGGCTCGGACTATATGTCCGCAACTTGTTAGGAATTTTTGTATGTAAGAAGAATCAAGATTGAATCGCAGATTCACATGATCCTTCGAACGGCAAAATCCTCGGTACTGGTTAATTGCTTGGGAGGAAAATAACTATAAATTCAAAGAGAGGGCTAAAGCAAGGGGATCCCTTATCACCAATGCTATTCATTTTAGCTGTGGATGTCCTAACACAAATGTTGTGTGGAAGATGAAATGGTTCTTTCTCACCCCTCCAACTTCGAGGATCACTCTCCTCTCTCGTAGTTCTTCAATTTGCGGATGATACTCTCCTATTCTGCAAGGGGGATGAACAAGAGGTACTCAATCTCAAGCTAGTACTACACATATTTGCCAATGTGTCAAGGCTATCAACTTTAACAAGTCTTCCCTTGTATACTTTGATAAATCAAGAGCAAAACTTCATGCATTTCAAATATCCTAGGCTGTAAGCAAGAGAAGCTCCCTATTAGCTATGTAAGCAAGAGAAGCTCCCTATTAGCTATCTTGATATGCCTCTTATTAGAGGTAAACTAAGGAAAAGGGACTGGCAATCACTTTTTCTCAAGATTGAGAAAAGGCTTTCAGTAAGAAAATGATGTTGTCAAAAGCGAGGAGACTGGTTCTCATCAACTCAATGCTTAGTGCATTGCATGTATACTATGCTTCCTTCTTCAAATTGCCCCTTTGGGTCATCAAAAGGACTGACCAGATTAGGAGCATATTCTTTTGGATTGGGATTGATACAGATGCAACGGAAAATACATGTATGACACAGAAGAGGGTTTGCCAGCAAAAGTAGCAGGGGGGTCTTGTAATACTTGATCTTAAGATTTTCATTGAGGCATTACTCCTCTAGTGGTGGTGGAGGCCTTACTCCTCAAATGGTGGTAGAAAATTGTATCTTCTGACTCACTAGTAAGCCAAACTCTACAATCACTATTATAATGTCAGCTCTCATAGCTTTGTTTGCCCAACTCAAGCTTCAAATTTCTGGAAGGGGGGTCTTCCACCTTATGGAGCAATTCATGCTAAGTGTTAACTGGAAACTGGGCAATGGGAAACTGATCAAATTTTAGACCTCAAGGTGGATCGAGGGGAGCAACATCTCATCAATTTGCCCTGTCTTGATAGCAGCAGCCTGGAATGCTGAAGTAGATATCATTTCTCAAGGAGAGTGAAACAACAATGTCTGGCATTGAAGACCAAGATTTAACAGCATCTCTAATCCAGTCCTTAAGGAAGAGAAAAGGAGATTATTGTATCTCATTGCACACATTCACCCAACAGAGGAAGCAGACAGACCATCATGGCAACTGATATATTCACAGTCAAGTCCGCCTATAACTTCTTCAACTGCTCAGGACACAAATCTCCTTATCATAATGCAGCATGGACCTCAATAGCATCTCTAAAGTGTAAAATCTTCATCTGGCAATTGAGTTGGGAGAAGCTCAATTCCAAAGCAACACTCTTGGCCAAAGGATGGTTGGGAGACCCGACATGCATATCTTGTGCATGTCAGGTTGAAATCACTTTTCACATTTTCTTCGAATGCCCTATTGCAGTCAGCACCTGGAATTATTTTACAAACCTGTAATGCCCCGAATTCCAAACACAGGTAATTCGTAGCAAAAATAGGATCTTACTTCAATTTCATACAAATTTACAAGGAATTTAAAACCTTTCATTTACAACATTGTTCTTTACAATCGCACAACGGAAATGAATAAGTACAATACAATAAGTGATAATGGAAGCTCTTCAATCTTATGACATCCCTCACAGTGACTTCAAGTCTGTGCCAAATCTGATCCTGCAACTAGGAAACTGTGGGCACGTCAGTTGCATACAACTGACGCAATGCTATAATACAGCGATTCTTTTACTTTAGCAAACACAAACCTGAATGCACAACAAAGTGTAAAAAGTGACTATCCTAAACATGTCAGCGTATGATATAAACTTAATGCCTAATGCAGACATTACACTACGATGACACTAATGCATACTTGTTCGGATTCTATGCATCTCATACTACACAGGTCTGAGGGCAAGCCCTTATCGTACTCCTCATTATAGGGTTCAATCCCTCGTTATGAATTCCTACTATGGTGGCTAATGTAAGGTTTAGATATCATGTGAGTATCTAGTACCACCCCGATAATTCTTGAGAATCGCTCTCCCATCGTGAGTCATTTCCCCGATAATTTTGGAGACAAAACTCACACCGCGAGCCATGACCCTGATAATCTTGAGAGTCGTTCTTCCATCGTGAGTGATTTTCGGACATCACACCTCACACCTTGATAATTTGGAGATGAAGCCCACACCACGAGTCATATGGTACCTCATCACACAAATGTCCCATGAGTGTCGCTTCGATCCCGATAATTCAGAAGAAGTATCTCCCACCACGAGCGATTTTGGACATCACGCCTCACGCCCTGATAATTCTGAAGATAATCTCCCACCGCGAATCTTGATCCCGATAATTCTGAAGAAATATCTCCCACTGCGAGTGATTTTGGACATCATGCCTCACACCCCGATAATTCTAAAGATAATCTCCCACTGTGAATCAAATAAGGCCCTCATACTCATGTTTGCCCAGACTTCATCACATCTCCCCCTAGTGATTGTCCTTAGGTTTAATTATAATCATCACAACCTAGAGCTAGCTTACCCTACCGGACTTAAATCAACACACGAAGAAATATTAGCCCACACTAGCTACTTCTCAAATTTTATTTATCACAACTGTCGGTATTCTGGGTCCCGCTCAGTCTAGAACAAACAAACATCTCAAAAGATATTACATAGGTTACATCTAACCTCATCATAAATATCTCATTCATTATTCATCATTTCTTCTTTATCTTTTCTCTTTGATATTATCAATCATGAAGTAACCAACTTCTTATAGCAACATTTAATAACACTTGATGAGTTAAAACCCTTATAAACATCATATGTTTAACATTCCAACTTCGTCCTTTAATTATCTCTTAGTTCCTCATAAGGTACATTTCACTAACATTCCAAATTTTAAATCCAATTTTGTACATTGTAAAAGTTTTAGGACAACTAGATAAAGGACATCAACCCAATGGTATTAAAAGATCATATACATTCCAATACTACTCCAAAAATAGATTTATTAGTTTTATAGAAATCATGAATGAATCTACTACAACTTTGTAGTTAATACCATCTACATTCATCCTCAACTACTTCGTCTAAATTCATTTGCAAAAAAGTAAGTTCACATTCTGAAAACTGCAGCTCATGCTTCTTGTAAAAATCATAGAAAATTATATACTTCATGAAACTTTGTGTTCTTTAGATCAAATCAATGATATACAAGTATACCGTAACTTTGTAGTTATCAGTTTCCCCAAAATATTATGTTTATAACCCTGAATCCTTCGAAATCTACTGTAGGGTCAGAATATTAAAATACTTCCACTGTTCAATCTTGTAAAATTTGTTATAAATTCAATTCTTTATGAAAAATTGATTTCTTAGACTCTAAGGAAAGGTTAATGAGTCTACTTCAAGTTTTTAGTTTTGACCTTTCTCAAAATACTGCATCTAAGATGCCGAAATAATCAAAATCCAAAATGTGTACAAATTTCCAGCAACTAGTTAACTGCCAACCAGTCCTAAGTTTGGATTTTATTAAACTAGTATACGACATCCAAAATTTTGAAATGTTACGGAGTATTCTGGACATATACAAGATGCTCCTATAAAAATTTTAGCTCTAGATTCCATCTAGTTTAATAGTTATGATTTTTGAAGTGCAACTAGAACTCAAAACAGAACCTTATGAAAATGCCCCCAAATCAAACATATCATAATTTCACACATTCAATCAACAACAAATAATCAAAACATGTATGTTCAATCTATATCAGTTATCTTGCATCTAACAATTCATACATGTCATGTAACACCCCACATTTTACTTTAAATTAAAAAATGCATTTTTTTGATTTTTTTGCACGTATGTGCACGTGCAAATTTTTATTTTCATTTTGTTACTCTCATTTACAAATTTTTAGCATGCATAAGTTTTTAATTAGCTTTCTTTTGACCCATGGACCTAAAGAATAAATCCTAGCCTAATAGATTAATTTAAGGGAAAGCCCACTACGATAATTAAACTAGTAATTAAAAATAAGAGCCCATGAATCAAGCCCACTAGTAAAATCCTAATTTAAGTTGTGCTTTTGTACACATTTAAAACTATAAAAATGTACTTAATTTGTATGTGCATGTGTGCGTGCACACACATATGTTGGCCCGGTTATGCTAGGTGGTGTAGGCCGGTTTTTGAGCTAGTGGGGGAGAGGAAACACTTGGAGTTTTGAGAGTTGAAATTGTGAAAGGTTGGGAGCATGAAGATTTGGAGGTTTTAGGAGTTAAGAAAATGAAGGGTTGTAAGAATTAAAAGAGAGAGTTATTAGGTGTAGAATTTTGCAAATTAGACCCTAACAATACCCTATAAGTAGAACACCATTTCCCACTTCTCTTTTGCACCAAAAACAAAATCAAAAGAAGAGAAAGAAAAAGAAAGAGAGTAGAGTGTTCTCATTTTTGGAGGTGTTTTTGCTTTGGAGGCTTTCTAGGAGGAGAAGAACAAGGAAGTGCTTGTGGAGTTAGGAGCTAGAAGAAGTCTTTTCATTAGTGGTTTTCATTCTTCAATTAAGGTGGGTGATCTCTTCCTTTCTAAAGTAGAACTTGCATGCAACATAGTTTAAATGAGTAGTATAAGTTGAATGAGATATATGTAGAATCCATGCTAGCATAATATGCAATGATCATGTTGAGACTTAGTGAACAAATTGTTACCATGCTAATCTAAAAGGAGAGTTCAACTAAAGAATTAATCATATGAATCATGTTAGAATGTTTGCAAATTTTATGTTTGTTGAACGTGTGATTTTTCTTTTAGAATTTGTTAAAGAATGATATATTTCGACATGATGATTAAGAAAGAAAGAAAAAAAGAGAAAAATAACTTTTTATTATTGCCATGAAACATGTCGACATAGGTTAAAAATACAATTTTTGTATGAAGGAAATTCCTTGAGATATTCATGATTGATTAAGAGACATGCTTGTTTTTATCACAAAAATGTAACTAGTATAATAGAGTATATGAGCTAGTTTAATAAACATGATTTCTTAATTTCGAGTTTGGGAAGAATGTAAAATTGTATGCAAAAAGAAAGGAAAAATGATTTGAAATGAAGATATATTTCTTAAAATAAGTTTGAACACTTTGATTACCATTTTAATATTTATCTCAGTCCCAAAAGAGAATTTTGTTTCAATACCTTAAAAGGATGGATTATTTTGATGAACGAGTTTTGTTTAAAAGAATTAAATTTCAAGACAGTGTAAACAAAGTATATTAATACAACTCTTAAACAGAAAATACACTTGGGCTTACTAGTTAGCCAGTGCACCACAGAGCACAACTTTTAAGAAATCTTAGGTTCAAAACTTGATAGTTGTATTTTATTTTGATTTCATTTAATAAAATCCGGATTTGCACTAAGTGTATAAGGAGTTCTCATTCCGATTTATGACAAAAGTCCAAACTGGACTTAGCAGCTAATGGCTTGGGACTTGGGCACCGGCTGTGTCTTGATGGCAGGTTCGGGGTTCGAAACCCAGGCCCTTTTTTTTGATTTTTTTTGGGTTTTAGTTCACATTTGAGTTTTTATGAGAAAGGGATTTTTGAATAAAAACTTTATAACTCATATAAAATGAGATGGATTTTTGAGTTAGTATTAAAATTTCTGATATATTTTGAGGTGGGAATTGAAACTGTAAATAAGTTTTTAACTCCGAAATTATTGATTGAAAATATGATTCTCATTTTTTGAAAGGAGGAGAACAACGTGTGGCGGGTGATAAAATTTTCTCTTGATGTTGAGTAAGAAATAAACTTGCATGTGAATTGAGTTTATAAATTGTTTAAATTGCGAAATGAAATTATAGAAATAGATCCTTTGTTCAAGAAAGAAATTATGATCCTATTTTGAATTATAAGTGCAAAAGTGAACCATGAATAAGTGTTAGAATGTGACATGGAACCTATTTAAGAATAAGTTGGAGACATAGACATGATTATTTTGAAGGGTGTGAATACCCATGATTCTTGTATATGAAAAAGTTGTGATTTAGAGTTAGTGAGACCTTGGGTACCGGCATTATTAAATTGAAAAGAATTGAATTATATTTTGAGATATGGCCATGGAGCTATCTCGGTGAATGTTGATTAAGTCCGGTAGGAGGTAATACTAATTCTAGGCCTGGAAGATTATTCATGTCTTGAACTAAATAATTAGGCACATAAGTGAAGATGTAGTGAACCTGGGCAAACGTAAGTGGGTTGCTTCTATATAGTCAGCGGTGGATCTCCGTGGCTATAGACCCAGTCAGCGGTGGATCTCCGTGACTGTGGTTGCTCCGTAGGAGATGGGCTTTTTAATCCTGGACTTAGCGTAGTCGGGCGGATAGTTTGCCATACTCCTATGTATATGTATACCGGGCTAAAAAGGCACTTGCGGGATGATTCGCACGATGAGGGATCTGTTATAACAGTCAGCGGTGGATCTCCGTGGCTGGGATCCATATTCGTGGAATTATCTAAATCTTGCTTCATTACTGGGTTGTTGTCATGGCGAGGGATCGAGTCCTTTATTGTGGAGTACGTAGGTGCTTGCCCTCGGACCTATGTAGTATTGGATGCATAGAATCTGAACAAGTATGCATTACTGTCATCCTAGTAAAAAAAAAGTGTGCATTAGGCATTAAGGCATGGCATACACTTACATGTTTAGCGTAGTCACGATTTAACACTTTATTGTTCATTCAACTTTTATGATTTGTTAAAGTAATGAGATTGTTATATGTATGGCATAGAGAGGATAGCCAAGTATAACATTTTCGTCAGTTGTAAGTGACTGACATACCCACAGCTTGATATGCAGGTAATGGACTTTTCTATGAAGATGTTATGATGAAATTGTTGACATACTTGATAAAGTGTATAAGTTGTATTTTGTTTTCAATATTGAAATCTTTTATTCTTCTGCTGTGTAAACAAAGATGTAAATGAACTCTGATGTATTATTGAAAAGTTTTAATTTCCTTGTAAAATTATACGAAGTGAAGTAAAGATCCTGTGAAATCTCGAATTCGGTCTTATTTGGAATTCGGGGCGTTACATGTCAAGTATTTTACTAATAAAACTATATTAGAAAGTTGAAGAAGCACCCACCTCAATTGTGAAAATTCCTAATAGTACAACTCCTAGAAAATAATGCTCCAAAGCTCCAAGCTCCCTAAAAAATGGCCAGCCTCTTCCTAGCACAACCCGCAAGCTCTTCTCCCTCTTTCTCTCTTTTGTTTTTGTTTTGAGTTGTGTTTTTCATGACAAAAGTAGGGACTATTTATAGGAAAATTGTGTGGTCTAAATAGTTTCCCACTTCCCAAAATAACTTCTCACTTTCCACTAACATCACTCTCCCTCATTCTCAACCATGGTGAGAAACACGTGCACGTGTAGTCAAAGTGTGTGCACACTCTTCATACAAATTTTATTATTTAGTTTTTATTAACTTAGGTGTATGTAACACCCCGAATTCCAAATAGAGACGAATTCGAGATTCCACAGGATCTTTACTTCACTTCGTACAATTTTATAAGGAATTTAAAAAACTTTTCTCAAGAATACATCAGATTTTAAAATACAACTTTGTTTTACACAGCGGAAGAATGAAAGATTACAACACTGAACACAATAATACACCTTGTACAACTTTATCAAATAAGTCATCAAATACATCATAACAGCTTTATTTCTTCAAGAATAATCCATTACCTGCATATCAACATGTGGGCATGTCAGTCACTTACAACTGACGAAAATGTTATACTCGGCTATCCTCTCTATGCCGAGAGTAGTATAATGATCTCATTGCTTTAATAAAAACATAACAGTTGAATGAATAATAAAGTGTTAATGTGACTACGCTAAGCATGTAAGTGTATGTCATGCCTTAATGCCTAATGCACACAATTTATACTAGAATGACACTAATGCACACTTGTTCGGATTCTATGCATTCCATACTACATAGGTCCGAGGGCAAGCGCCTACGTACTCCACAATAAAGGGCTCGATCCCTCGCCATGATAACTACCCGGTAATAAAACAAGGTTCAGATCATTCCACGAATTTGAATCCCAGCCCCGGAGTCCACCGCTGACTGTTATAACAGATCCCACATCGTGCGAATCATTCCGTAAGTGACCCTCTAGCCCGATATACGTATATACATTGGAGACGGCAAACAAAACTATCCGTCCGACTACTCAAGATCCCAGAGTCCACCGCTGACCCGTCCTCATAGTCTCGGATTTAAATAAAAAGCTCGTCTCCCACGGAGCAACCTCAGTCCATCAAATGGTTCTATAGCCTCGGAGTCCACCGCCGACTATATAGAGCACCAAACTTACGTTTGCGCAGGTTTACTACATCTTCACCAAAGTGCCTAATTATTTTAGTCCTAGACACGAATAGATTTCCAAGCCTAAAATTAGTCTTATCTCCTACCGGTCTTAATCACCACTACCGGGATAGGTCCACAACCATATCTCAAATTTATATCTCAACTCTTTTATTTCAACATTTGCCGGTAATAATATTTTACTAACTCAAAACTCAACCATTCATGAATAAGAATTATGGGTACACATACCTTTTAATAATCATGTCTCAAACCTAAATCATTTCATCATTTCAATTCATTTCACAACTTAAGCAATGTCTCATTTTAGCACTATTCATGATTCTTTAATAATAACAAATCTTTTTCATGAACAAACTTCATTCAACAACAATCTCTTTAATAACTTAAGTGCAAATAACCAATTCACATTTCAACATATACCAAATACTCTTAATTTGCATAAGTGAATAATCACATCAAGATAAATTCATTCACATGAATAATTTATTCTCATTCTACCAATAAATCTCATTTGTAATTTAAAATCCATGGAATAACTCTAAGAATCAAATGCAATCTATTCAAGAGGCATTAACATTTGCATAGCATATATCGCTATAAAATAGGGTCCTACTCTTCTTAATAATAAAACATAAATCTTTACTTACTTTCTATTTCAAATTTTCCTTTTTAGAGTCTCAATTATACATGAAAATCTTGACACTAATTTTAGTAAGTTCTAAATCATTTCATAGAAATAATAGTATTTTTCCCAAATTTTAATTTACAAAAAAAACTCATTTAATTTAACTCAAGCATTTAAAAAAATAAGAACCCATACTGGGTTTCGAATTAAGGGTACACATACCTTTTATTTCAACATTTGCCGGTAACAAGATTTTACTAACTCAAAACTCAACCATTCATGCATAAGAATTATGGGTACACATACCTTTTAATAATCATGTCTCAAACCTAAATCATTTCATCATTTCAATTCATTTCACAACTTAAGCAATGTCTCATTTTAGCACTATTCATGATTCTTTAATAATAACAAGTCTTTTTCATGAACAAACTTCATTCAACAACAATCTCTTTAATAACTTAAGTGCAAATAACCAATTCACATTTCAACATATACCAAATACTCTTAATTTGCATAAGTGAATAATCACATCAAGATAAATTCATTCTCATGAATAATTTATTCTCATTCTACCAATAAATCTCATTTGTAATTTAAAATTTATGGAATAACTCTAAGAATCAAATGCAATCTATTCAAGAGGCATTAACATTTGCATAGCATATATCTTCTAAAATAGGGTCCTACTCTTCTTAATAATAAAATATAAATCTTTACTTACTTTCTATTTCAAATTTTTCTTTTTAAAGTCTCAATTATACATGAAAATCTTGACACTAATTTTAGTAAGTTCTAAATCATTTCATAGAAATAATAGTATTTTTCCCAAATTTTAATTTACAAAAAAAAACTCATTTAATTTAACTCAAGCATTTAAAAAAATAAGAACCCATACTGGGTTTTGAAGCCATGAAGTCCCAGGCAAGGCCCACAGCCCCCACCGACAGCCACTAGCCCAAGTGGGCTCGGTGTCTTAATTCCCTCTCGTTTATCTTATGAATAGGCTCACGGGTTTTTAGGTTTTATAAAAAAAAAATAAAGTTAAAAGTTTTGGGCTTGCCAAGCTTCGAACCCGAGCCAAACAGCAAACCAGCGCACGATCAAACCATTAGGCCAAACTGCGCCCACCAACTCGAAATCAACCCGAAAGGGTTTTGTTCCAATTTCATACTGTTTCATTAATTCACCAAAGCTCGATTCTTCTAGTTTTGATCTACTCTTTTATTTGGTTGAAATTAGACGTATAGAGACTGAGGTTTTATATCAGTAACTTACTGCCTTGTGGATCATATTTTAGAAAAATAAAACGACTCACAAATATTACATTTGTTCTCTTTAGCATAAAAAGTCTAAATTTGTTCCTAAACTACAACTTTATTTTCTTCGATTTATTTATCAAGAAGTTTCTTCACTACTTTCATACAAATTAAAATTTTGTACAAAGGACCAAATATATCTTTAGTTCAACCATGGATATTTCAAGTATTTCTTATGCGAAAATTAATGTGTTTACCAATGTCGACGAGTCAAAAACTCACAAAACGAAAATTTATCTTTCTCTTCTTTTTAAGTATTAATCTACAAAGATATCCTTTAATCATTATCCATACTTACCATAGTTTTGACAAACAAGACTTGTAAATAATCTAACATGATTCATAGGTATTAATTAGCATGGTATCAGTTTGTTCACTACTTTCAACAAATTCATTATATTCTACTAGCATGGACTCTACAAATATCTTATTCAACTTTTTAAACTAATTTAGCATGCATGCATGTATTAGCATGCATGCATCTTACTTTTTAAACTAATTTAGCATGCATGTTCTATTCTAGAAAGCAACGAAACCACCCACCTCAAGTTTGAAGGTTGAACAAATGAAAGAAAGTGGTCACCACTCCTAGCTCCAAAGACTCCTAGCTTTGTCTCCTCCTAGCAATGGCCTCCAAACACTAGGACTCTCTTCTCTCTTTCTTTCTTTTCTTTCTATTTTGATAATATTTTTGGTGTGAAGGAAAAGAGAAGAATAGGGTTCTATTTATAGGGTTTTGGGAGGGTTCTTTTTGCATAATTCTTCACCCTAATAACTCTCCATTTATCACATTAAATCCTTCTTTTTCATAACCCCTCCCTTAAACTCTCCAAGCCTTAACTCTCCTTTCTCTCTCTCTCTCTCAAGCATCAATCCGGCCCCCCCTTGGGCACAATCTAGTCCAAATTCATAGATGTATGCATGCACACATGCATAAACAAATATGCATACATTTCTATAACTCCAAATGTATACTAACATTTGTAACTTGTCATGTATTATGCATGCATAACAAAAAATGTGATTTTAAAGGTGGGCTTGCTACATGGGCTTGTTACTAATTAATTCATTTAATTATCTAGTGGGCTCCCCCCTTAATGGGCTAGATTTTATCCTATAGGTCCATGGATCAAGAAAAGGCTAATTAAAACTAATGCATGTTAAAGATAGTAAAATGAGAATAAAAATTTGCACGTGCATCATACGTCCAAAATAACAATGCATTTTTAATAAAAAAAAAAAAAATGGGGTGTTACGGTGTATGTGTTACACATGGCAAGTGTACCAATCTAACTAGATTTTAAAATGTACATTTTAGTGTAAAAATAATCATGGGCTTTAAATTTGTAATTAATTTTTAGTGGGCTACAAAAATGGATTTAGGCCTAGTGGATTTTAATTAAAACAAATCACATAATTGTGACTAGAAAAATGAGAAGAAAAATATTCATAACTCAAGAAAATTTTAGGAACCAACATGGGTACTGCAAACACGTGCGTCGCACGTAAAAACAAATATTCAAATACGAAATGGATTTGATCAACGGGGAATTGTTTATAAATAATCAAAATAAAATATATGAAAAATATATTTCATTAAGTTTATATATACGACAATGTAATCAACACGTACATAGAAACACGTATAAAAATATATTCGAGTCAAAATATGAGAAAAATGAATTTCAATTTATAAAATAAATTCGGAAAAGTTATAAAAATAAATAGTTGAAATACGTAAAAACATTACACGTAACAGTGGAATATACGTAATCGTCACGTGTATTGAAAACACGTGCAATACACGTAAAAACACAAAGATTAAGATTAATATTTAAGTTGGCTCAAAATAGGATAAAAATGAAGTTTGAGATGACAGAAAAATATATAAATAATCGAAATACAAAATACGCAGGATATTTATATTAAAATACGCTACGGATATTACCCGTAACGGTACAAAATACATGTGTGTAACACCCGTGGGCAAAATTGTCATAACTCAATTTTGCGCAGTGTTACAAAACCTCTTCAACATCCACACACTGCCATAGTTCATTCAAGAATGCTTCTCACTATGGTATTTTGGCTCACACTCACACAGATACACATGGCACCTTCTCACAATTGTTATTTGTTGGAGCATCTGGCTATCTAGAAATGATAGAGCTTTTTCAGCTAAATTTCATTCAGCAGATACACTGATTGATAATGCTAAATTCCGATTTGGTTACTGGCTAAATGTATGCAAAAGCGAGAAGAAGAGACCGCAACTTATGCAAGGTCTTGACAGTGTGGGTGACGGGGAGATCCTTACTCGAGATGCTGGCCAAGCAAAGGGGCAAACAGTGAGAGAGCAACTCTAAGTGAACAAAGACTTGTATTTTTTGTGAAACCTGTTGTTTTTCTTTTTGTTTTGAGCCTGAGGTTGTGTGTTTTGTACTAGAAACTATATGTGATCATGGATGAAGGGGTATGGGAGATCATTGTAACATGGTTAGTTAGCTTGAAATTAAATTAGGGGCCAAATGCCTAGGGTTAAGACAAGTTGAAGTGCACGACGGATGTCCTCTACCCTATCTTCGACTTGATTTGCAGTATTTCCAACCTCAAATTTGACGTCAAACTCTAGCCCTATACGATCGACCAACCTCATGTGTTTTGTATTATGTACTAACTATTAGCTTCCTTATATATATATATATATATATATATATATATATAGGGTAAAAGGGATATGAGCAACTTGCTCATTTAGGAAATGAGCAATTGATTATGTGGCATGCATGTGATACATTGGACAACTAACCCAGGGTAAAAGGGATATGAGCAACTTGCTCATTTAGTAAATGAGTAATTGATTATGTGGCATGCACGTGATACATTGGACAACTAACCCTTTTAAGGCTTTTCCAATCACATGTATGCCGCATCATCAATTGCTTATTTACTAAATGAGCAAGTTGCTCATACCCCTTTTTCCCATATATATATATATATATATATATATATATATATATATATATATAATGTAACTCCCTGTTCCAGTTGTACGTATTTTATTACGTGAATTTTTGTACTTCAATTTTCAGATCAGTTTTATTTTTCTCTTTGGACTCTTTGTCTAAAGCCAGAATATTTTTCTGATCAGTTCTATAATTTTGTGATTTTTCGATCGGAGTTTAAATATAAACTTTAATCCTGATTAATCCTAATCCTAATCCTAATCCTAATTCTTAATTCAACAACTAACCTAACTCCTACACCTTATTTTCTTCCTTTCTACACCTTATTTTTTTCCTCCCTACTTCTCCATTTCTGCATACGCCAACCCTCCCCCCCTCATTTTTTCTCATTCTACGCCTAACTTTCATTTTTCTCTCCTACTCTACTGCCTCCACCACCCTACTACTCCTAATCCTCTCTTCCTTCAGTGTCTCCTTTTTCATTTTTCAACACCCCCCTCTCTTTCTCCCCTAATTTTCTACACACACACACATCAGATAACATCCCATCTCTTTATCTCCTTATATATTATTATATATAATACACATGCATGCATTTACTCCATTCTTCTTTCTATATATACACACACACACAAGCATACAGACCACCTCATTCCCTTCTTCTCTTCCTTTTCCTTCTTCACACCCGAAAGCCCTTCTCCTTCTCTTCCTCTGCCTTCTTCACACCCGAGAGCTCAAGTAACACCGAGCTCTACTTTACCTTCCACCTTCGAGCCAACGAATCCATTTCTACGACCCCGTGAACCCCGAAGAACAAACCGAACTCACTCCGTCTCCTCACGCCGCGCCACCTTGTTGTTGTTGTCACTCACCGTTGCTACCTCGCTGCCGTCTTGCCGTCATTCTTATCTTCGTTGTGCCGCCGTCCGTTGCCGACGTCGCTTCTTCTTTCCATGGTTAACACTACCACCGAAATCGTCACGTTATAAGGCAAGTACCTTGTACACTCTTTTTGTTCTCGTACAAGCATTTTCCTTGGACTCGTGGCAAGTAGTCTAGTCATCATCATGTTTTATTGTCAAACTCCATTCTAGTCACTTGTTTCATGCTATGTCAACTCAGGATTGAACCGTTAACACATTTCGAATCGTGTTATCGAATATCGAATATTCAACCTTACTATCTCTAAAATTTCTTGACCTTGCACTAAGAATTAGACCATGTTTCCGATACTGAAATGAAGATTTTCTATGTGGAAATCATAGCCCATCGAGTCCCAAATCTAGAACATCTTACGGTTTCTCAATCGAATGTATATATTGTGAGATATCGCGATTTTAGTACTGGCATATCGTGAATTTTTGAACCTGCATGGGATTACTAACCGGTATCTTGTACTGAGAATTCGACCATATTCCCGATACTGGATCGAAAAACTTTCTACATGAAAATCGTAGCCCTTCGAGTCTAAATATCCGAAACATATTACGGTTTCTCAATCCGATGTATAGATTGTGAGATATCGCAATTTTAGTATTGTGACTCTGAATTTTCAGAATGCTCGCGAAACATCGAAACCAGCGAAGAATGAATTTATATGCATAACTACTGTCTCTAGAATGTATCGTGTGAATATGCGTTAGAACCGGAAGAGAGTATACTTTCTAGAATCTCTGGCGGAATTGGATTTGCTTTTCTGTAACAATGGGAAAGTGAATTTGAATGCAGACATGTCAAGTTGTCTAAAAATTCATCTATACATTTTTGCATATAAACCCGTTACTTTTCATATTTAATGAACTGAGTGTATTATTATTCTTGTAATAATAACTTGTATAGATATAATAGGTTGATAGAATGCATTTTATACCACTTGATAATTCTATAATAACTACTCTCGATACATGTACTCGTTTTACGTCTCCTGTCCATAATTACTGCCCTTGATATTTTTCTTGACTAAACTATTTGATTACACCGTTCCACTAGTCGTACCGACTGCATATTCATAATTAATTATAAAAGAATAACAAGCCGGGGTTATAAGGGTACGGCTTAATAGTGGACAATATAGGGGAGTATACTCGGAAGGGGGCCCGTGTTTTCCGAAATAGTGATTCTTGATTACACAATTCTTGATTACATAATTCTCGATTACATGATTCATGATTACATGTCTTGATACTATCACTGGAAGACCCGAGTACATAATCCTATAAAATTCACTACTTAAGTCTAAACGTCACATGATTGATATGCACCGAACTTGTGGTATGGGACACAGGATTGTGTGCATTAGATAAGTTAATAAAACAAATAAATTTGAAATCTTCACTAAGCATGATTCTTGATTACATGATTCTTGATTACATGACTCTTCATTACATGACTCTTGACTCTTGATTACATGACTCTCGATTCTTAATTACATGAATATCGATTAACTGAGCCTAGGTTATCAATTGCTTATACCTTGAAGTCTAGAATACACTAGTTACAGTTATTACTTACATGATCATATTGTCCCAGTTTTTTGCTTACTTCCATATTGTATTTGTACTTCTACTTCTTGTTTCTTCCATATTATATCTTGTTATATTACCCCTTTTTCTGCTTATTGCTACTTGCTGCCCGAAACTTGCTCTAACAGGAACTTTTCTTTTTTTTTTGAGTTAATAATTATACAGGTACTGATGGACCCGACAAGCAGGCTCTCTAGACGATCGTTGCTGCTTCCTTACTACTTCATGTTGTTTTTCTTTCAGTCGCTATTTTATCTAGTTGTTATAGCGAACTGCTTATCATATTATTTTAATTCTGGCACCTTGTACTCTCGGGCATCTTGACCCGATGTTAATATATTATCCAAATGATGGTTATTCTATTTTCAGCTCATGTGATTATTATATTTGCCTGCGTGAATGTGTTATAAAGATCTTGTTGAGCTTATAATTGTACAGCTTATGGATGATGTATATCATTCGCTGGACCTCAGTTGCGTGCCTGTATTTCCGTATGGTGGGAAGCGGGGCGTGACATATATATATATATATATATATATATATATATATATATATATATATATATATATGCTAATGTGCGGTAGGATCTTTTCCTACCTTTTTCCAGTCAAAGAAAAAAAAGATATCGAAAGCCTTGCCAATCAAAAAAAAAAAAATGCATTCCTGAAAACCTGGATGTTCTCTCTCCACAACATGGACTCACCTAACCCCAACCCCTCCACCACCTCCTAAACAACTGTCACGTCCCGCTTCCCAAAATACGGGAATACGAGCACGCAACGTAGGCTCAGCAAATTATTAGACATCATTCATAAGCTGTACTAGTCTAACTCAACAATTTACAAGAGAAACAACCACGCAGGTAAAGAATATAATCACATAAACAATGAATAAACTCAAAGATAATCATGAAATAAATTCACCAATTAATAATCCAAAATCTGGGATAAAACAAACTTCGAGTCATAAAGCCCAAGAATACAAAGTATGATAAAAAGAATACAATAAGCAAATAAGAAAAGATAGCTAAGCAGACTAATAGTCCAGCTCCAATCTTCAAAGAGTTTGCTCACCAAGTTCTTCTGGTATTGCTCCTTCGGTACCTGTTAATACTAGATCTAAAAAGAAAGAAAAGAGAGCCCTTAGAGCAAGTCGTGGATAGCAAGTAGAGAAAACAAAGGTTAAAGGAAAGCATGATTATCAAAGAATAGGGACATGATCAAAGACAAGAACAAAGCAAAGGCAGGCAAAATATCAAAGGTCTACAGTAAATCATGCATGTAATGCGAGATGTCAGGATCAGGCAGGAAATGCAGGTTATTAAGTATTTTATTAATCTATCTAGTGCACGTACTACTGCGTCCTATTCCACAAGTTCCGCGCAAACACACAGTGAACGTTTTAGACAGATGGTGAATTCTCGGTCCGTGTCTCGGCCTAGTAATCAGTATTTCATATTCAGTATCAGTGTTTCTTGAGCAGTGTTTATCGGGCAGTAGTTTATGGCCATCAGTATAGGTCAGTGCAGTTCAGACAGTAGGGCCCAACCGAGTACAATTTCCGGTCGTTCACTACCTAGTCTACCCATGATACCCCGACTTTTTATTAGTCATTTTAATCCTATGTGAGCATGCAAGGTGTCAATGTTGTATAATACTATGTGTGACTAATTCTATGCGATATAGGAAAGCAAGAAGCAAACAAGTCAAATCAACACACATCACATGATCAGGACAGCATGACCTTGCTGTACTAAAATATGGATTGCGGGCACTACAAATTAGCAAAACTGAATCCGCCGGAAGATCTGGAAAATAGACTTCCACACAGTTCTAGCGAGTATAATTAAGGTATATAAAAGGTATAGGTACTAGGGTGAAAACTCTATTCTAATCAGATTTTGAGTCCAGGCAGCATGCAGTAGGTTGTCTTCAACTAATTGTTTCGGGTCAGAGAACTCTTTATTAAAATCTATAAAAATTATGGGTGATACCTATACATGTCTAGGTCCAGCCTAAATTATTTCAGATTTTTTTTATACTGTTAACAGGGTCAAATAAAATATAGAACAACAGAGTACACATGAAATTATGGTTCTGAAAATTACTAACACAGTTGCATTAAAGTGATGATAATTAACAGATGACAAATTGGAATTTAAATCCAGACCAGAAAAAAATTATCTAGCCATTAAGGGCTACATTTTCTGTTTAGTAAGTTTTTTAAATTTATATCATTAGCATGGTCAAAAATCTAATTCAAAATGAATCATACAGCAGTCCAGAAACTGTCTTAGCATGAATAGGCAAATAAATAAATCATATGATCACATATAGCATTCAAATTTGCAATCAAGTGAATCCTAGGTGTCAACATGCAATTTCTAAGGTTTAAGGTACATTTATTACAGTTATGGTGTCAATTTATCAATTAAAACTGATTCAGTACATTCAATTTAACATGTCCATTTCATCAAGCAGTTCTAAGCATAAATCTAGTTATTTTAATTGCGCATATGCATGAAACATTGGGGACTGGGTTATAGATCAAAGAGATAGCACAATGTTAAGAGTATGTTAGGTTAGCTCGTGTAAACCCTCGATAATCTTAACGGAATTGTCAAAAGCAGATTTTTGATAACAAAATGGACGAATCTACTTGCATGAGATCAATTAATCTTGAACACAACCAATAAAAAGGGTTCAAGAAAAGACTTACCTGTTATTCCAGATATAATTAAATAGAATAACAGGATCAGAATTCCGGGCGAAACTCCCAAAAATACATGCCCGAAAACCAATCAACAATAGCCAAAAGAACTTCACACCGGATCGGCCAGAACACAGAACACCAAACTGGATCTGCTGCGCACAGAACACGAAACACCAAAACAAGCCAATAGAAACTCAGTTCCACACCGGATCTGGCCCAAAATAGCGGACAATGACCTGGATCTGATGTGGCCGAACACGAAACAACGGATCCACCCAATCGTGGATCGTCTTCAACCTTCGGTGAGGGGGAAGAGAGAGACAGCGGCGACTGCGCGGCTGACGGATCGACAATGCGACCACGACGAAGGCGACGACACCACGGTCGGGAAGCGACGGTGGCGACGACAACTCCAGCGAAGAAGGAGCTCTGTTTTTGCGGTTGAAAACAGAGACGATTGCTCGCAACTCCGGGGTTCGAATGGCAGCGCTATGGGGTTGTACAGGCACGGCGAGAGACGACGAAGGTGATGGGGGTGCATGGAGAGGGAATAGGGCGAAGGTGAGGGAGTTTACGGCGAAGGTAACTCATGGTGGATTGGGTCGAGCGATGGGTTCGGTGGTGAAGACGACGGGAAAGAGAAGGCGGGGATGAGGTGGTGATGGCGAGGATGGCGAGGTGATGAAGAGGAGATGGGAACGAGGATGATGGCGGAGGAGGGAGAGAGACGGGATGGGGGGTAGCGATGCACAGGGAAAGAGGGTTAGGGATAAAACATTAATGAGGGAGATTAAGGGTTAGGCGGCTAGGGTTTAGAAAATAATTAGGGTTAGGGTTTATTAAGAGATTAGGGTATTTATAGGGAAAAGAAAGATATTGGGTATTGGGTACAGATCCAATAAAATAAAACACATTGTATAGAATACAATAGATCAATGCAAATCCGAATACAAGAAATAGGGTATCCGGATAAATACAATTTGTATTACATAAATTATTTGAAACAATTAAAAATACAATTATCAAATAAGAATTTAATAATCAATAAGAATAATAAGTAATCATAGTAACAATAAGAATAGAAATAATAATAATGATGACCAAATGCTAACATTAATAATAGCAATCCTCAGGATATTGTCAATATATAAAAATAGGAATTTTGTTGAAATAGTCGAAATAGCAACAATAATTTGGAGGGTCAAAATGCAATTAGCTGATCAAGTAGGAAATAAAAACAAGGTTTATTTGAAATAGTTATAACTATTGTTTAGAAAAATATTTTAACATGAAATTCAAAACAAATCTAACAATAACGAATTTATAAATCTCGGAACACAGAAAAATACTCATGAAAATACGTATTCCGGAAATAGGGGTTGCAAATCCTACCCACCTTACAACAAAATTTCATCCTCGAAATTTACTTAGGCGGTACATAGGACAAGGCAAGACAAGCTGGGGATAACAAAATAGAGAGTAAAAGGGAAAGGAACAAAGCAGTGGTAACACCAGAAAAAGGAAGTGAATAGCAATGAGGTTAAATGGAAGGCAAGAAAAAGAAACAACACAAGACTTGCAAGATAGCAAGTAAAGAGATGAAGAAATAGATAAAGCTGGGATCGAAGAAAGACGGACAAGGAAGAGTTAGGACAAGCAAATGAGTCAACAAGTAAGGATGAATGCAAGGGATAGAGGGAAACAAACGATACAAAGAACTAGAAGCAACAAGGGGATCCTGGAACTTGTGGGTTATGGGCCCACCACGCTTCCGCTGCGCTACTCCGATGGTGATGTCCCAAGCAACATACATGTCGCTGTAGGCCACATGACACCAATCGATGAACCGAGCAGGAAGACAAAAATGTGACACCAGGATCAAAGAGAGTATGGGCTCGAGATATACATAAGCAATAATGCAAAAGAATATGAGCTTCAATCTAAATAATTAAAAGATATAATATAGATCAAAACTAATGGCTTTAACAGAAATAATAATAACAACAAATATTAACAATAAAACCAATAATGATAGAATAGTAATAACAATAATAAAAATAATAATAACAGTAATAATAACAACACATATTAATAATAAAGATAATAATATCAATAATAATAAATAAAGATAATGAAAACAATAATAATAACAGCAATAGAAGTAACAATAATAATAATAATACCAATAATAATAACGAAAACAATAACAATAATAAAAATAACAATGATAATACATTATACACAAAATAGAGTAAAATCGACTATACTAGTTCAAATTGTATGGAAACAAAAAGTATAATTGTACAACAAAAATGTCATAAAGAAAATATTTCTTTACCATTAGTTTCATTAAATAAATAAAAAGTCTTGAAATATCAATTAGCAAATAGGTAGAAAATCTTGCCTCCTTAACATCAAGTTGCATGTTTGCCTTCATGACATTAGGTTGCAGGTTGCCGTCTGGATATTCGGTTGCACATTTTACCTCCCCGACATCTAGTTGTAATTTGCCTCCATTGACATCGAGTTGCATATTTTCCATCTCGACATTAGGTTGCACCGAAATGGTGAAATGTATATAAAATTGACCATGTTCGGCCTCAAAACAAAATAATAATAATAATAATAGTAACGATAAAAATAATAATACCAAATACAATAATAGTAACAAAATATCAATACTAATAACAATAAGAATAACAATAATAATAACAATGATCATAACAATAATAATAACAATAATCGCAAAAATGATAACAATAATAATAATAATAAAATATTAACAACACTAGTAAAAATAATAATGCAAGACAAAATATAGTTTGGGTCCAACATTTTTGTGGAAGTAATTCAATATTAACAACAATAATAAAATAATGAAAACGACAATAAGAATATCAATAGTAGTAACAATAATAATAATACTAGTAATGATAATGAAAACAATAGCAATAATAATAATAGTAATAATAATAGCAGTATACAAAAAAATAAGAATTTGTCTTATCAAGGTAATCCAATAGAAATATATGGTCGATCAAAAATGAAAAGTGAAGTTAAACTACACTATTATTCAAAATAACATAATCTTTATTGAGAAACATTTTAATAGGTGATCCAAAACGAATATAACAATTAATAATCGAAATACAGAAAATATTCGGGAAAAATTATAAAGAGAATATAGGTAGGAAAATGAATCTATATCCAATAAAAACTCAAGGAAGAGGATGACTAGAAGAGACAAAAGAAAATCAAAGAATTGAATATGAAAGGAAGAGGAACAAGGGGCAAAATCAGAATTGAAGAGGATATAGCAGGGAGGAAATAACTAACACGATACTCAATATTGAATTGACAAAATATGATGAATGCAAGAACGGAAAAAATAAAAGACGCAAGAACTGAAATACAAAAAAATAGCAAAACACCTGCAATCGCACCTTCGGTTCGGTCGTGCATTCGTAATACTTCAGATTATTAAGAGATTAGGATTTAGAAAATAATTAGGGTTAGGGTTTATTAAGAGATTAGGGCATTTATAGGGAAAAGAAAGATATTGGGTATTGGGTACAGATCCAATAAAATAAAACACATTGTATAGAATACAATAGATCAATGCAAATCCGAATACAAGAAATAGGGTATCCGATAAAATACAATTTGTATTACATAAATTATTTGAAACAATTAAAAATACAATTATCAAATAAGAATTTAATAATCAATAAGAATAATAAGTAATCATAGTGATAATAAGAATAGAAATAATAATGATGATGATAAAAATACTAACAATAATAATAGCAATCCTCAGAATATTGTCAATATATAAAAATAGGAATTTTGTTGAAATAGTCGAAATAGCAACAATAATTTGGAAGGTCAAAATGCAATTAGTTGATCAAGTAGGAACTAAAACAAGGTTTATTTGAAATAGTTATAACTATTGTTTAGAAAAATACTTTAACATGAAATTCAAAACGAATCTAACAATAACGAATTTATAAATCTCGAAACACAGAAAAATACTCATGAAAATACGTATTCCGGAAATAGGGGTTACAACAACCCAACCTCACCCCACCATACAACCATCCCCAGTCCCACCACAACCTCTAACAAACCTTGTCCACCACTTTTCTCAGTTACTATAGTACCTGATACTCAAAGCCCTGTAACTAACTATCACCTAAATCTTCTCTCATTCTCTCCACCACAAATGCCTCTCCCTCCACCGCCTAAACTGCCATCACGAATCTTAACCTCAACAGCATCGCTCCACACTTGTCACTACCTTCTAATACCCAACACCCAATACTAGCACCACCACACAGCCTGTTCCACCTTTCTTCTCCATTCCTGACACCTACAGCCAAATATTTTTCTCTACACCAAACCATTCCTTCTTCAACTACCCCACTGCACCATCCATGAGTTCTGAGAAGGAGAGAGCGGGAGGTAGTGAGAGAAAATGGGTTCCCCGAAAAATCAGCAGCAATGAAGAAAGGTGTCACCCCCGTAGTCGTCAAGGAAATAACCTCCATGGAGTGGGAGTACGCAGGGAACACCATCGGTCACCGGCGAGGAGATATGAAGAATGTAGAGTGCACTCTTCACCAAAGGTGGCCTACATAAAATCACCTACTCAGGAGAGAGGTGGCCAACAAAGATATCGATCGCCAGTGGGACTGAGCCCAGCGAGAAAGGCAAAGGAGCAGCAACGAGCACCAGAAAATAAAAGATACATAGTCAGCAAGCCCATAAAACAGCATCACAGTCATTGGAACTTGCCAATCGCCAACGACAGAACACCAACGCCTCCAAAATCAACCTTGAAACTTTCGGAGCAGGAGTTGATGGCAGCATTAAGGGAAATCCGTTGGAATGGGAGAGAAAGGGATGACATGGAGGATGAAGAGGAAGTGTCATGGAGAAAGGAGAGACAACTCTGGGGGGGGGGGGGGGAAGGAGAGAGGAAAGACATTCATGTTTTGCGGTGACCCCCACCGGAAAGAGGCTTGCCCTTATGGAGTGTTTGTGTGCTTCGAATGCAAGGAAAGTGGTCACAAGGTTCACAACTATGTCGTTAGGGAAGGAAAGATTAGAGGGAGGAAGACAGAGGATATAGGCCAAAGGAGCTCATCTTGCAACTGTATCGATTACGAGCTCGATGAAAACCAACCAGGAAATATTGAAAGCTAGGATGAGGGCGATTAGGGAAGTGTCGGGTTGGCCTTCAACTTCAAAGGTGGTGGTCGGATTAAGGAATCCGTTGGATTTTTTTAATCAACGAGCTTGGGAGCTACACATAGTTAAACACTATTGGGTTGCGGAGTTTTCGAAGACCAAAGGTGTTGATGCGCTGGTGGGAAGGGAATTTATAAAGATCGTCAGTGAGAGGTATGGGATTAATATAAAGCCATGGACGGGAGAAGAGGGTGCCTTTGAGCAAAGATATGACATCAGCATTTTTGGTTGGAATAGTCGGGTTGCCTCTACAGTGCTGGGAATTAGGAGGATTTAAAGATGTCATACGTAAATTCATTGTCGTCTTGGAAGTTGATGCGCTGACTGCTAAGCGTAGAGGGGGGTTTGCCAGGGTGAAGATAGGCTACCAAGATAAAGAACGGGTGCCAACGACGGTGAGGACTATGGTCAAAAACAAGTTTTACAATGTCGAACTTAGAGCGGAGGAGGAAGATGGAAACACTCAGTCAAGGGAGAGGGTGTCGGTCAGACTGCCAGTGAACAAGAAGCTCTTCACTGAAGAGAGCAATGAACGGGTGGCGAAAAGATGGTCAGAAGTGGTTTCGGGAGGAAGAGGAATGGTGAAGATGAACAATAGTGGTCCACAAACGCTGATTAGAAACGAATGCGAAATGGGAGGTGACCGAATAGAGGGAGAATTCTCTTCTAGAAAAGAAACATGGTTAGTGCACGGGTGAGTAGGGTCCACCTTCGAGCCACGTCATTAGGTTGAGCTGACACACCGCATCGAGCCAATCAAAATAAGCAGCTGCCAAGCGGTATGGGGCATGGGGCTCTCACTGTCAACATCGAAAGATTCGAAGCTATAGGCGTGGGTCCCAACCATGCGGGCGCAGGATGTGAGATCTCGCAGATCAAGGGAGAATAGGAGAGAGGCACTCGTACGACGTTTACAGGGATTAGATGTGAAGGCGCGCAAATCGAAAGAGAAAAGGGGAGGATGGTGTGTATGAAGTCCGGGAAGGGTGCGATTATTGAGGAGGGTTTTAAGGAGGGAAATGGTATGAGGAGAATTTTGAATGATATGGGCCTCAGGGAGGTGGAAGGCCCATTGAATGTAGGGATAAATGAAAAAGAAAATGAGTGGGCTAATAAGAAGTTGGGCCTGCATGTGGTGTGAATTAACAAAAATTTAGAAGGGGAGAAATTTAAGGAATTTATTATCGGTAAAGCTACTAGTGAAAACAAGATATCAGTAATGAAGAGGATGAGGGGGATCTAGAGGAGATGATGAAAAATGAGGTCGAAAAGAGAGTTCAAAGAGAAGTAAAAAAGAAGATAAAGGCTATGATGGGGAGCTGGGTGACTGGGAAAAAGAAGGAGTCAGAGGAATCGTCAGGATCAGACAGTGAGTCCATCAAATCTGGGGTACCACGGTCAGGACAGGCTACAGGGTTGGCTAGTGAATCTATGATTGCTACAAAGGAGGAAATTACCTCAAAGGGAAAAGAAATCAATGGAAGGCCACAGACAAAGTGACAGACAGCGGAACAGAGGGGAGAAGCCGATGACCATTAAAGAGATCTATCAATGGGTGGGAAAGAGGAAAAGCTATTAAAACATTGCAGGTAACCACACACATATTTCAATTTTTAGCTCAATTCCTGATTCCATGTTATTACAGTTAGTAAATGTCTATGGTGTAAACTTGCATCATAATCGTAGTACACACACAAGCACCATTGGCATTATTAAGGCTAGGGAGGTGGACAATATTCATAAAGTTTAGCAAGTAGTTGATGGTGATATGAATGAAGATTGCATCTCCCAAAGATTGCGTCTCCCAAGATTGTGTCTCCCAAGATTGTCTCCCAAAATCTGGTACCTTCGAACTTCTCCACCCACAGTGTATTCAGCACTCTCTTCCCAGGATTGCTTCAGATCATTGCCCTATTATTCTCGGTTCCAATGCAATTTCCAAAAGAACGAATTATTTCAAATTCGAGAAGGCATGGTTTTCTAATTTGAGCTTCGCTCCTGCTGTAACTGCCTAGTGGTGAGGTTTTCATTGCAGAGGCTCCTCTGTTGACACCTTGGCTCATAAGCTCATGCTCCTAAAAAGGAGGATAAGAAGATGGAGAAATGACGTATTCAGAAATTTAGCTATCCAGAAGAAGGCGCTCCTAGACAAGATTCACTTATTGTACATTACTGCTGATGCCCAACCTCTTGATCATGCCCATGCTGCAGATTTCTTGTTGGCTCGCAAGAATATCATTCCAACGTCAAAGTAGAGATTACTTATTGGAGACAGAGATCCAAAATCACCTGGATCAAGGAAGGCAATGCTAATACCAAGTTTTTTCATTCCATAGCCAATGGTCGGAGAAGGAAAATTTTCATCTACTCTATTGTGCACAATGGTAACCTAATCACTGACCCGACTACTATTCAATCTTGCTTTGAAGCACATTTTAGTGAAATTTGTGGCACTTCTTCTTCTCCTGATTTTATAGTGGATTGACACTCTTTTTATTTTACCCTTAATGGAAATCTCTCAAACTTAGAGCCTCCCTTCACCCTTGAGGAAGTTAAGCATGCAGTCTTCTTAATGAGTGGGGATAAGGCCCCAGGACCTAATGGCTACTCAATGTGTTCTATCAGAAATTCTGGGAAGTGATTCACAATGAGCTATAAGCTATGATGCTGGACCTACAGAGTGGTATAGCAGATTTCGGCAGGCTGAACTACTCTAGTATTGTACTCATTCCTAAATGCGAAGGCGCCAACACAGTTTCTGATTTCAGGCCAATTAGCCTCCTCAACTGCTCTCTTAAAATCTTCAGTAAAATCCTTTCCAATAGACTAAGCCCTCTTCTTGATTCCTTGGTCTCCTCTTTAAAAAGTGCTTTCATCAATGTAAATCCACGGTGGACTGTTTCTTGGTGGCTCATGAAGCTATTAACCTATGTGGCACCAAAAAATCAGATACCCTTATGCTGAAATTAGATTTTTGCAAAGCATTTGATACGGTGAGTTGGGATTTTATTGAGAAAATGTTATCAGCCAGGGGTTTTGGCCCTAACTGGTGCAGGTGGATCAGTTATATTCTATGTTCAGCCAAATCCTCTGTTATTGTCAATAGAACAGGAGACAGAATTATCAACTCCAAGAGGGAACTTAAGCAGGGAGATCCACTCTCCCCTATGTTGTTTATTCTTGTAGTGGTTGTGCTAGCTAAGATCTTAGAATGTGGTTGGAACTATGGTAGTTTCTCTCATTTAAATCTCAGGGGATGTCTGGTTGGAACTATGGCACTTTCTCTCATTTAAATCTCAGGGGATGTCTTGCATCATTGTCCATTCTTCAATTTGCAGATGACACTCTCGTATTCTACAAAGATGTGGAACAAGAGGTGATTAACTTGAAGCTGCTTCTCCACCTTTATGCCAATTACTCTGGCCTAGAAATCAACTTCGCAAAATCCTCAATTGTGTACTTCGGATATTCCAGAGCTAAACTTCATGCCTTCCACATTTAGAGTTGAGACGTTCTAAAGGATGAAATTGAAAGAAAATGACCTGTGGCCACCAACACCTGGACATACTTCACTTCACTATTCAATATTCCACATTTGCTATCCTCTATTTTTGAATGCTTCGCACAGTGGTGTTTTCACTCACATAATCATAAATTCACACATTCTTGGAACTTGATCACCATAGTAGTCAGCTGGAGTCTTTGACATGCTAGAAATGATAGAACTTTCAACAACAAACATCATACCAATGATAAGATTATTGCTGATGCTAAATTCTGGTTTTCTCTTTGGCTAGATGGCAGTGAAGGATCTAAAAAGAAGGAGAAGATCAGGCTTGAGATTGTGGAAGCAGTGGCAATAGGTCTACTCCAGCCAGTGGCAGCTTGTATGCCTAGTCTGGAGGATGTCAGCACTGAATAACTGTGTTTGTGGTGGTTTTTTTTAGGGATTAATGCATTCCCTGTTTGTAACTCTGTCTTAACTTTGTTATACCTATGTTGTTTTGTCTTTTTGAGTGGGTGGCATGCATTTTTGGAGCACAGCATCTCATGGGTAGGAGGGGGATGCGATCATAGACTTGAATTTAGTAGAGGTGTAAGACAGTAGTCCGCTACCCTCTCTGCAATTCAATTAAATGTCATCTCAAACCTGAGCACCTATTCAGCTATGTTCATCTTTTTCCACCCATTATTGCTCCATTGTAATTGTTTTTACTATCTAATATATTATCTTTCGTGAGGTAGGGTTCTCCTTACCTTTTGCCATTTTTTTTACAAAAAAATGAGGAGGGGGGGGGGTTATGTTTAACTGTAACACCTCGTAATTTTCAAAAAGTATAAATATATATAAATATATGTTAAAAAATGTTAAAGTGGCTGTTTGGTATAGAAATAATGTATGATGGCATGAAATGTAATATTGTGAAAAAGAATAGTGAAAGGGGGGTCCCACGGTTGATAACACAGCACACTTGTGCTGTGTTAATGCTGCTGACATCAGCATTTCGGGGTCCCACCTGCAGGTGTATGTGCCGTTGCCGCTCCTCTCTCTGTGTGAAGGGTGACGTGGCGTGGGGCCCCATGGGGCTTCCGCTGTCTACTTCGCCAGGAGAGAAAGAACGGGGTAGAGTAAATTTGTCCCATATCGGTAAGATACTATAATAAAATAATATATAAATACTATTGCCTGTGATCAAGAGTCACAAATTCGGTTAACGACCTTTTGAGAGGTAGCCTGTGGTGGGCAGTTGTACTATACTATAAATAATTTGTCTTCTAAATTGTATAATTTGTCCAAGCTCGGGGCAGGGGCGTTACAAATGGTATCAGAGCCGACTTTCGACACCGAGTGTGGGTAAGAGTGGGTGAGATGTATGCCTGAGATGAAGCTAGCAGATGTACGGGTAAGTATTGCCTGAGAGGGAGCGAGGTTGGGAACAGGTGGCCCAGGTAAGGGGACTGTACAACCCGCATAATCAGGGGTACTGTGCAGCTAGCAGAATCAGGGTACTCCACTCCACATCGGCTAGAAAGGAGATAATGCACTAGGTTGTGCATGCCCCGTGCTCAGCGAGGATGCTGATTTCTGAAGGGGGGGTGTGTAACACCGCGTAATTTTCAAAAAGTATAAACATATATAAATATTTGTTGAAAAGCTTAAAGTGGTTGTTTGGTATAGAAATAATATATGATGGCATGAAATGTAAATATTGTGAAAAAGAATAGTGAAAGGGGGGTCCCACGGTTGATAACACAACACACTTGTGCTGTGTTAATGCTGCTAACGTTAGCATTTTGGGGGGGCCACCTCCAGGTGTATGTGTTGTTGCCGCTCCTCTCTCTGTGTGAAGGGTGACGTGGCATGGGGCCCCTTGGGGCTTCTGTTGTCTACTTCGCCAGGAGAGAGAGAACGGGGTAGAGTAAATTTGTCCCATATCGGTAAGATACTATAGTAAAATAATATATAAATACTATTGCCTATGATCAAGAGTCACCAATTTGGTTAACCACCTTTTGAGAGGCAGCCTGTGGTGGGCCGTTGTACTATACTATAAATAATTTGTCTTCTAAATTGTATAAATTGTCCGAGCTCGGGACAGGGACGTTAGATTAACGTTCTATTCTAGAATGTTATAGGGCTTGACAAAGCGGCCAAGTGTAGGATGGTGGGTGAGGTAATTAAGAATAATAATATAAATATTGTCAGTTTGGAGGAGATGAAATTGTCAGGGTTAATAGGGGCTTCAAATTGCATCATAATAAGGAGTAGCGTAGTAGGGATGCTCAAAGAGCGTCAGAGGGGGTTATGGAAGGGGTCAACAACAGTAATTTCAATTTACTGGATTGTTGGGTTGGGATATTTTCTATTTTAGTGATCGTTCAAAGGTGAAGCGACAGATGGAAGGAGACTATCACATCGGTATATGGCCCAAATGACATGAGGGAAAGACGAGCTCTTTGGGATGAGTTGATACACATCAGAAGCAGATGGAGTCTGCCTTGGGTGGTAGGGGGACTTCAACATTGTTCTACATACACATGAAAGGAAAGGTGGGGTTGGTAATGGGCACGATAGGAGCAAATTCAATCAGGAAATTTCCAGCCTAATATTGATTGAGATTCTAGTAAACGACCGAGGTTTCACCTGGTCCAATCGACGTAGGACACCGGCTCTTGCTAAATTAGACAGAATTTTTGTCCCAATTGACTGGGAGAAGTTACTCTCATGGGCATCGGCTCGGTCGTGCATTCGTAATACTTCAGATTGTTTTCCTATTATCATTAGCACATTAGAAGAGGGGAGGCGAAAAAACAAGGTCTTCAGGTTTGAAAAAATGTGGCTTACCAACAATGAATGCCATGACCTGGTAAAGAAAAGCTGGGTAGAGGATATTACACAGAATGAACCGACAACTAGGCTTATAAGGAAACTTGAAAGGCTAAGAAAAAGACTAAGGAAATGGAACAAGGACACTTTTGAAAACGTCATGCAAAAAAAGGAGTCCATGCTGAAAGAGATTGAAGAGTTAGAGAGGAAAGAGGAGGGAGTGCCTAAATGACAGTCAATTCAGAAGAATGTCCACGTGTAGACAAAAAAATTTGGACACATATAACAGAGAGGAATTCATGTGGCGACAACGATCACGGGGTAACTAATTAGTAGAAGGGGACGCCAACACCAAATACTTTCATATGGTTGCAAGCATGCGGCGTAGGAACAATTACATTCATGCCCTGGACATTGCGGGAACAGCGGTCTCAGATGTGCAATGCATTTCACAGCATGTCCATGAAACATATAAGGATCTCTTCGATAATACAAGGGCCGGACAATGCAAATCGGTCGAAGATCTGTGGGAGGCGGCAGATGGGGATATTCTCAGAAGAATTGCAGCTAGACAAGAGTCATTCACCATGGATGAAGTCAAGGTGGCGATGAGGGGCATGGGCCCAGATAAGGCTCCAGGACCAGATGGGTTCCCGATGTTCTTCTGCAAACAATTCTGGAAAATAGATACAGATGATGTTATGTGTAATGAATGCCTTCTATAAGGGAAATCTAGAAATGGGTAGAATTAACTATGCGATTGGATGCCTAATTCCGAAGAAGAAGGCTGCTAATGAGGTTGGAGAATTTCGACCAATCAGCATGTTAAATTGTTCGGTAAAGGTTATCTCGAAGGTCTTGGCAAACAGGCCGAGAAGACTAATTGGGGACATAGTGGACGATTATCATACGGGGTTCATCGTAGGCAGAGATATCTTAGAAGGGGTGGCACTAGTACAGGAGGTCATCCAAGACTGCAAAGGCAAAATAATGGGGGGTTCCTTCTAAAGATGGACTTCGAAAATGTATACGATTAAGTAGAATGAAAATACTTGATAAAGTTACTAAGGAGGCGAGGATTCGGGAACAAATGGATCGGGTGGATAGAAAAGTGGTTAGAAACAACCAAGTATCAGTCCTTGTTAACAATGTCTCAGGCAAAGAAATTAAGTGTAGACGTAGATTTAGGGGACCCCCTATCACCAGTGCTATTCACACTGGTGACAGACGGCTTGCATAGGATGCTTAAAGCTTACAGGGATAACAGACTCATTACTGGATTGGGAATGAGAATAGAGGTATCCGCGATTATGAACGTCCAATATGTTGATGACAGGTAATCTTTGGGGAATGCGACATAGCCCAAGCCACATTTCTGAAGTGGTGATTATATCTTTTTGAGGACTCGTCGGGGTTGAAGGTGAACTTCCACAAAAGTAAAATTACATTTTTAGGAAGTACGGGGGAGAGTGAACAAAATATTGCAGCCATTCTAAACTGTCTAATTCAGAAGTTACCAATCAAGTACCTCGGTATAACTATTAGAAACGTGAGCCTGAGGAAGGTAGAATGGAATGAACTCATCGAGAAGATTGAGAACAGACTTGAGGGATGGAAGGGGAGGACTCTGTCATTCGGGGATGGTTGGTTTTGTTGAATTCAGTAATTAATTCTATCCCACTTTACTATATGTCATTCTTTCAAATCCATGCTTGAGCTATCAGGAAGATTGACATACTAAAGGCTAATCTTTAATAAAGAGTGTGTGTGTGTGTGTGTGGGTGGGTTTGGGGGGATGTGGTGTATGCAGATGAAAGGATTTCGGCGGGTTGGGAGTCATCAACCTTAGACAAATGAACCAGACACTACTTTGTAAGTGGTGGTGGAAACATAAACAAAAGCCAAAGGCCAAGTGGGTACTATGGTGAAGGCTCACAGGTTACAAAAGAATACTGCATCCATGTCTGGATTCTGGCGAGAAATCTCACATACTAAGGACGTATTCTTTAACAAAATTACATTCTCAATCGGAAACGACGAGACCATTAGCTTTTGGGAAGACAGGTGGTGCAGCCTTATTACTCTTAAAAGAAGATTTTCGGAGGCATACAAGTTTGCTGTGGACAAGAACGACTGGGTTGCAAGGCAGTGGAGAAATAATGGGTGGAGGCCGAGATTGTCTTGCAGGCTAAGTTGTGAGGCTAGAAGAGAAAAAAAAAGTGAATTAATACAATTTCTACAAGATTGAAAGCCAACAGGAGAGGAGCATTAGGACAAGATCAGTTGTGGGGTTAGGAAGGACAGGATATTCTGGGTAAAATTTACGTATAAGTGGCTAAATGACGGGGATGTGCAGGTGAACGACCTAGTATGGAAGGTTAAAGAACCGCTCAAGATTCGCGCGTTTAAATGGCTGGCTAACAGAAATGCCATTCTTAGAGCATCCACAATCGTTTGCTAAATTTCCATATTATGCATATTATAGCAACTGCGCATTTGCAGTCGTTTGCTATTTATTCATATTTTGACAAAATCGCTACAGAAGATTGATATATTTGATAGGTGATATGAGAATATGCATATTATAGAGGACGAAACTTCAAGTTCCGTCCCAAATAAAAAATTATTTTTTTATTATATCGGACAGAACTTCAAGTGAAGTTCCGTCCCAAATAAAAAAATTAATTTTTATTAATTTTTTACCTTGGACGGAACTTCAAGTTCCTTCCCATGATTAATTGACCTTGGACGGAACTTCAGTTCCTTCCCATGATTAATTATACTTAGTATACTAATTAGGCTTAGTTAAATATACTTAACTAATTAATTAGAAGGTAATTAGGGGGTTTATATTAATTAGTGGGCAATTAGGGGGTAATTAAGTGGGTTAAGACTGGTTGAAAGTGACAACTCCCCCACAGATGGAACTTGAAATTCCGTTCGATCAAATTTTGTTCAGTTTGCCATATTATAGCATTTGATGACTGCATGAAACACCACTTTGCTATATCTAAAATATGCATTTTGCTATTTTTTACCTTTCACAACTGTGGATGCTCTTAGTTGGGCGCAAATGGCATGGCCCCGGTTACTGTGTCTTGTGTAACATGGATAATGAAATTGTGGACCATTTTCTCGCTAACTGTCGCTACGTGGTACCGATATGGGTGGACCTGCTTCACAGGCTCGATATCTCTAGACCAAATCCGGATTCGGTCCAGGCCGTCTGGGGAGTGGAGGGATGTTAATGTTCAAAAGGGCAATATTGAGATGTGGGATATTGGGGTAGCGGCTATTTGTTGGGCAATATGGCTGGAAAGGAATAGTATATTTTTTACACCACATCACAAACACCGCATGCATCAACAGTTATTATACATGATCATTACTAATATCATATTCTGGTCTCAAACGGCAGGTGCGGAAACTTCTAAAAAGATCAAGGAAATGTATGCAGATGTGGATACACCCACAGATGAGGTGGATTCCGAGGTCAGGATGGGGACTCCGGATGGTGAGTGATCGGCATGTGGTTGAGTGCTAACCTCATACTCGGGCTTGAGGTCTTTTCGGTCTGATCGGTCATACTTGGAACCGATTTTTTGTAACATGTATATTATAATTTTTTGGGCCATGGAACTTTTTGTACATGGTGGGTTCTCTTTTTGTCGGAGTGCAGTTTCATGTTCCACTGTTGGAAGACGTGAGCACAGCCTTATTTTGATTGTATGTTTCGTTAAAAATTTATTAATGGAAGGCGGGGGACCCACCTTTAACGAAATAAAGAAAAAAAATAATTGCATCTCGGACGGTATAACAGAAAATTATTGAGATTAAGAAGACCCCAACAATTCCAAATTGTGGTCAGAAGATTATACATCAATTATGCCGTGGAGTTGCAATCGAGCCGAGCCGAGCCAAATACCTTCAGGCTCGAGCTCGGCTCGTTTACGAAACGAGCTCAATTTTGAGCTCGAGTTCGAGCCGAGCTTTGACCATATTCGAGCCGAATAGCTCGCGGGTTTAGCCTAAAAAAAAAAATCAAGTTCGAGCTCGGCTCGTTTACGAAACGAGCTCAGATTTGAGCTCGAGCTCGGTTCGAGCGGAGCTTTGACCGAGCTTGAGCCGAATAGCTCGTGAATAGCTCGATTTGTTTGCAGCCCTACTGTGGACTAGACTGATGTTGGTGGAATACTTAAAGGGCCAATTAAAATTGAAATATTACAGCGCAGTGGTAAGAATACCGATACGAAATTGTTCAGAATGCTGAAATGAACACCTCCATAATGCTAGTGATTGGTACCTGCGTTACTTGGGTCCCAAAGTCTACAATCAGGAAGTAGAATTAACGTAAGAGGACATATAAGACACGTTCGGCTTCAAAGGAAATAATCACTTTTGGCAGAATTGGAGTGAAGTCTGGTCCATGCCTGACCGGAGCAGTCATCCTCAGTTTTTCATATAATGGGACAAATTAGGGTTTTGAAATTAACATATTAGCATGTTGTCCTTTAGATCCACATAAATTAGCAAATTAGCATATGCGTATAGTATGTCATGTGAAAATAACCGTAAACAAACTATCTTTACTATCATTAGCACTGGTACAAAAAACCAATACCCAGAATCCAACCCGGACCAGAACTCACCCATTCTATTCGGGTCCGGATCCAGGTCTGGGTCCGATTTTAGGACCCGTTGGAATTTTGGGTTGGGGTCAGATCCGGATCCGCTTAAAACGGCCCTAACCCGGATCCGAACAATAACAAAAAATATATAAATACCCCAAGTTCCTAATTATTTTGCAAAAGAACCCTAACCCTTTGTTCAATTTCCTTTTTGTAGGTTGATTAGGAGATGGGGGATGATGATGGTGATGGATATGAAATTAATGGGGTCTCAAGTTATTTCCCGGACCCGGATCTGACCCGGTCCTCACGGGTCCGGATCCAACATTTGGAACGGTACAGTAACGGGTCCAGATCTGAATCTGGGCAGTGCACTACCCGGACCGATAGGACTCGATACTAGTGCTAACTATCATAACTCCGAAATGATAGCGTGAAATAAGCACTGAAACTAAATAGTATGAAGTTGGCCCTGTATATTACTTAGATTCTTTATTTCTTTCTTTTTCCCTAACACCATGTTTCTTAGATATATAGAGAATCTTTGGTCGATGATAGAAACTTTTTATATAATTAAGTGGATCCACATTGTCACAGAAATCACAAAAACACGCACGCTGATGTAGTATTTTCTGCACTGGGATTCAAGAAGACTATCAGATATCTCATGCTTATTAATGGTGATCAGTTTTCCTTCTACTTGAAAATTGTGTACAGAAGCATGTTCAAATTCAATGCACTTGGAAAGTATCTAGTTAATGAAATGACTCGACATTGTCTAGGACTAATACATAGATATCAATTTGTGGACTAACGTGTTAAACCTGTAACACTATTGGTCAGTGGTCACTCCTTAAGAATTTTATGATATCCACTTTTCAAGTCTACTCTGCAAAGATAAAATTGACTCAATGAAAGTGGAAGTAGGAAAGGTATGCATTAGCCTTTGGGTATGAAAATTTCTTGACCTTGCATTCCTTGTAGATATTTTCTTCCTAACAGTTCCATTCCTTTTACGTAATAGTCAAGTTTTTCCTTTTATCATTCTATTATTATGCTAACTTAAAAGTAATAATAAGAACAATAAAACTAATAACTATGGTTTAGTTTGCCTCCCCTTCATGAAAATTTCAAGCTCGTAACTTCTTCATAGTTGATTAAATTCAGTCACTTACTAATTCATAGTTAATTAAATTCAGTCACTTAGAGCATCCACTATGGTTCGAGCTATATTTTGAGTATATGCAAATTTGCTTTTAGCATAGATACTCTTCCGCCACTATGGTGAAAACTATAATTTGCAAAAAAAAAAATAGTAAAATATATAGACGGAAGAAGATCCTCCGTCTGCTCTCCTTATTATATTTTTGCTGTAAAAAATAACACAGCCGGAAGAAGATCTTCCGTCTGGATTTTTTAATTTTTTTAAAAATGTTTTTAAAAACCTCAGCTGGATCTTCAACTTCCGTTTGGGATTTTTTAATTTTTTTTTTTTTTGTCTTTTAGGAAAAGGAAAAAAAAAGAAAAGGACGAAAAAAAAAGGAAAAAAAAAATGAAAGGAACGGGAAGTTAATCTTCCGTCTCTTTCAATTTTTTTTCAAAAATAATTAAATAAATATAAAGACGGAGGAACATCGTCCGTTTGATAAATTTGCATTTTAAAAAAAATTAACCAATTCTTTAGACGGAAGATCTTCTTCCGTCTATACAATTTTGACCGGTCAAATTGTATAGACGGAAGATCTTCTACCGTCTATTCGATTTTTTAATTCCAAAGAAATCAAAATTTTTGATAGACGGAAGATCGTTTACCGTCTTCTATAATTTCCAAATGCTATTCTGTCCTGCTATATATGGCCGACTCCTGTTCACTACTCTGCTATAAACTAGGTTTATAGCAAACCATAGTGGCGTAAAATTTTCCAAAATTTGCATTTTTTTAAATAAATAGCCGACCATAGTGGATGCTCTTACTAATTCAAAGTTAGTAATGTGAAACTTATAATTTGCTTCTTATCACTCCCTTTGTTTTAGCTCCCATTATGGATCAAATCAAACTTGTTTGTATAATATAAACCAGACATTCGATATAATTTTGAACTGTGAATTTATATGATTAATACTAACTAATACTATAAGCGGAGATGACAAAACGTCTTTAACTAATTCCTACTTTGTTTGGTTGACCAACCCTGTTATTTTCTATAAATGCCTCCTTTTCTCCTCTCTCTCTCTCTCTCTCAATCAAACACACACAGACTGATACCAACAATGAGCATCAAAGGCAGCAAATACTGCAACCATAAGGTTAGTTCCTTCACCCTTACATGGCTCCTAAAGTCCTCAAAAATCGACAACTCGAATCCCCAAATAAAACCTCCTTCCAAAAACAAGTATAAAAACAAGAGCAAGAGTTGGAACTAGAGCGTAAATTTACCGCAATTGAGCCATTATCGCCAAGAATTGGCTGTATGGGCCAGGTCAGACGGCACAACAAGCCACGGTCCGGTGCATGTGCTTCTTCAGAGAACTCATACTCATATTCACACTCTTCATCAGTTTCATCATCATCATCATCTTCTTCTTCTTCTTCTTCTTCTTCGCCTGTCATGGTCCAAGCGGACTTGTTGAGGATCAAGAGATTTCTTTCGTCAAAGGTTTTGGTTGGGGAGATGGACCCTCCAAGGCAGGTGGAAAAGAAAAACGTGAATTCAGTTTGTTTGTGGAAGAGGAGGCAGTGCGGAGGGGAAGTCCTCAAAGTACAATTGCAATTGCAACCAACTCAGCAGGCTGGCAACTAACTGAGTTGAAGATATATAGAACTAATTATAGCTGATGAATTTTTTTATGATTATTATTGTAATAAGGAAGATGTTGATTAACCCTTTTGACGAGAACATCAATTCTAATTAGTTTAGTATTGTATTTTACCACCATATTTGTTTTTGATGATTATAGTCATATGTAATCTTTCTTTTTGCATTAAAATATTTTTGAGGTTTTTAGAATCTTTTAAGATTTATATTAAGATTTGTTTTGAGTCTATTTATAGACCCTGAGATTAATGAGAAAGATATGTCATTGTTGATTATAAATTATTGTGTTGAGTTTTGATTTGTGATAAACTCTAAATTCTACCCCAATTAAAACTATCCTCAAATCAATTAACCTAAACCCTAATTTCCAAATATAATCACCCAAATTAAAAAAAAAAAAAACCTAATCCCTCTCCCCGACTACTGTGCTTCTTCCCGCCCAAACTCCTTCTCCGATCAGACCCCCCATCTCCGACGACCTCCTCCCCGTTGCGTTGATCCAGCTCGCCCGTTGGCAACGGAAGTCGGCGCAACTGGACGTCTCCTCACCATCTTGAGCCTGCAAACTTAGTTGAGGGTCAAGGAAAAACAGAGGAGGAAGAAGATGAACAACATTCAAAGTGGAATTTCATTCATACTCAAAATGTACATGTCAGGGGGTTTTATACACTTGGAACACGTCTAATGCACGTGTTTGGACATTTAGTTAAGTTGTTGAAGAATGGACCCCACACTCTAACAACCAACAGCTAATTGCCAGCTGGCTACAGTTATGAACATTTACAAAGAACCCCCGTGAACAACACATATTTCCCCAAAAGCTGATACAACTGATACACTGTGTTTACACTGTGTTTTGAATTCTTCTTCCAGCTTCAACTCCTATCTTCTGCTCCCATCTTCTTCAGCTCCTCTCTCACTCACTCTGCCATTACTGAACAGCTCCAGTAGTTCCCTGAGCTGGAGCAATACCCCATTCTTCAAGAGGAGCATCCATGATGCTCCGAAATTGAGGAAAACGCCAGTATATATCCCAATAATTTTCCCAAGTAGCTTCAGCCTCCCCACCATGGCACCACTGGACCAATATTTCAGATATGGCAATTCCTCTTCTAGGGACACTTCTTCTTCTAAAATCCGCAGAGGTCGAGGCGTATCTTCAACAAAATATGCAGGCAAAGCATTAGAGGCTATTGACATTCCTGATGATCTAGGAACATGGGTCTTGAGTTGTGAAATGTGAAACACATCATGTATCTTCGATGTTGTAGGCAGCAATAAACGATAAGCCACTGCACCAATGCATGCCGTAATCTGATAGGGACCATAGTATAATGATGATAGTTTCTGAAGCCTATGCCCTGTAACCGACGATTGCTTATAAGGTTGCAACTTAAGATATACCCAATCACCTACAGTATACTCCTTATCTGTGCGATGAATATTAGCCTTGTTACTCATCCTACTCTGAGCACGATGCAAGCTGTCCTTCAAAATTTGCAACACCACATCTCTGTTAACAAGCTCATCTTCAACCGCTTGCACTCTAACAGTTCGTGGAACATACGAAAGGACATTAAGAGGCTTCTTTCCATACACTACTTGGTATGGAGAAATCTGAGTTGAACTTTGGACATGGGTATTATAACTAAATTCCGCCCAAGCTAACCACGATGACCAATCCGCAGGCTTGTGGGATGTAAAGCATCGAAGATAAATCTCTAGCACCCTGTTAAGGACCTCCGTTTGTCCATCTGACTGGGGGTGGAAGGCTGAACTCAAACACAGCTTAGTACCATACATCTCAAGCAATTCACGCCAAAAGTTACTAGTAAAAACCGCATCCCGATCACTCACAATCGTCTTGGGTATTCCATATAATTTGAACACATGTCTAAACAAAGCAGTTGCGACATTTTTTGCAGTATAGGGATGGGCAAGAGGAACAAAGTGTCCATACTTGGATAAACGATCAACTACTACCAAGATAGTAGTATATCCAGAGCTTCTAGGCAAACCATCAATAAAATCTAGACTAACATCTTCCCAAATGTGATCTGGTATTGGCAATGGCTGAAGAAATCCTGCTGGCGATGTGCTCAAGTATTTATTTCTTTGACATATGTCACAAGATCTGATGAATTCTTTCATGTCCCTTTTAATGCCCTTCCAATACACAATTCGTTTAAGACTGTGCCATGTCTTGTCAACTCCAAAGTGTCCTCCTTGAGGAGTTGAGTGAACCTCCTCTAAAAAGAGATGTTTAACATCTGAAGTGGGGCTCAGACGGACTCTTCCTTTGTAGTAATAAACTCCTGCTACATATCCCAATTCGGAATTCATTCCAGCTTCATATTGGGCTTTAATGTCCTTATAAAAAGGATCAGTTAACACCAGCTGTCGAACTTGCTGAAGCCACACAGGCTGAACCACAGAGATTCCCATCAACGAACCTTGAAACTCTCCTTCTAAACTTTCTTCAAACTGTCTTGAAAGACCGTCAGCTACCTTATTTTCACACCCCTTCTTGTATTCCACTGTAAATTGGTAGCCATGTAGTTTCACCATCCAAAGATGCTGCGCATCAGTGTATAAACGTTGCTCAAGTAAATATTTTAATGGCTTATGATCTGTTTTAATGATGAATTGTCTTCCCCACAGATACTGATGCCACTTTTGAACTGCGAGCAATATAGCAAGCATTTCCCTTTCATATGTCGACAGCAATTTGTTCTTCCCTTTGAGTTCTTGACTCAAGAATGCAATAGGTCGCTTATCCTGCATAAGCACAGCCCCCAACCCCGTACCACACGCATCACACTCCAACACAAATGGCTCATTGAAATTGGGTAATCTGAGAACTGGAGGGTTCATGAATATGTGCTTCATCTGCTCAAAAGCCAATCTACTCTCTTCAGTCCAAGCAAAGGCCCCTTTCTTCGTTAGTTTGACCAGGGGATAAGCTATGGAGCTGTAGTTGGCGATGAATTTCCTATAATAGCCAGTCAATCCCAAAAACCCACGCAGTGCCTTCAAATTTTTTGGAATCGGCCACTCCTGAATGGCCCTTTCTCCTTGTCGACAGATACCCCCTCAGCTGAAACTATGTGTCCAAGATACTCAACCGAAGTAACACCAAAGGAACACTTGCTGCGCTTGGCGTACAACTGATGTTGCTGTAGAATTTGTAAAACTTTCCTCAAGTGCTCAACGTGGTGAAGCATACTGGGGCTATATATCAATATGTCGTCGAAAAATACTAGGACAAACTTCCTTAAGTAAGGCTTTAAAATGTCGTTCATCAAGCTTTGAAATGTCGACGGAGCATTCGTCAACCCAAAGGGCATAACCAAGAATTCATAATGTCCTTCGTGGGTTCGAAAAAGCTATTTTATACACGACGTCATCTTTCATTCTGATCTGGTGATAACCACTTCAAAGATCTAGCTTACTGAACACAGACGCACCATACAATTCATCCAAAAGTTCATCAATCACTGGAATAGGATATTTATTCTTGATTGTTATGTCATTTAATCCCCTATAGTCCACACACATTCTCCAACTTCCATCGGGTTTCTTGACCATCACAATAGGGGAAGAAAAAGAGCTGTTGCTATTACGAATAATACCTGTATGCAACATTTCTTTAATTAACTTCTCAATCTCGTTCTTTTGATGCCAAGGATGCTTGTAAGGTCTTAAGGACACTGGCTTAGATCCAGATATTAAGGCAATACCATGGTCATAACTGCGGTGTGGAGGGAGTCCCATGTCCTCTTTGAAAACCAACCCATACTCATCAAGTACCTTTTGCAACTGGGCATCAACTTCTTCTTTAACTGGCACAGTAATGTCTCCCACCATATGCAATAGCCACCCCACTTTAGATTGCAATAAAGCTTTATTTATAGACTTGGGATCTGCCACTTCCAGCTCTTGATTAGAAATTCCAAACAGAGTCCTATCTGTATTGTTTAGTTGAAACTTAATTCTTTTTTCCTTCATATTCCATACAATATCACCCAACGTCTCCATCCACTGATTTCCCAAAACAAGCTGGCTAGTGTCCATGGGTAACACATAAAAATCTGCGGTTATAGGAACTCCTTGGCATAGGAAAGTTACTTCCTCACAAAGGCCAGAACATTTGAGCTGCTGTCCCCCTGCCACAGTTACTTCTAAGCGGACAGTAGGATTTATGGGTAGCTTTAAATTTTTCACAATTTGCTCATCAATGAAGTTATGAGTAGCTCCCGTATCAAGAAGAGCACACACAGTCTTGGATAGTATGGTTCCTTGGACACGAAAAGATCTGAGACTAGGACTTCCTTGCAACGAATTTAAAGAAATTGCAGCGGCTGAACCCAATGTCGACAACTGCAGAGGTTTCCGACTACCCTCTTCATTGTCTAAGTGAATTTCTTGAGAGTTGTCAAGTTCATCATCGGAATTAGACAACAGTTCATCACTATCCCCATCTAATACTCCCAGTATTTGCATCAATGAACTGCTTTCATAGCTACCAACCATTTGCATAAACGTTTTCCCCGCACACTTGTGTCCTCGAACAAATTTTTCATCACAATGAAAGCACAACCCCTTCTCTCTTCTTTCCTTCATGTACTGTAAGAACTGAGAATTGTTGGTTTTAGTTGTAGTATAAGGAGTAGTAGCAGAAGCTTGAGCTGCTGATTTATTTGCAAAATTTGTAGGATTACCATTCACACCACCATTGAAGGAGACACCTGCAGATTTGGGAGGGAACACATTTAAAGAATTTCCTTTGTTTAGCGCATTATACTTCCAAGATTTCTTTTGATCATTAACAATTGATTCACGGGCAGAAGCTTCTCTATAAGCTTCAAGAACGGTTCTTGGATGCTTCAATTTGACTTCTTTCTTCAAATCAGTTCTTAATCCCAATATATAGTAGCTTACTAGAGAAGATTTGGACACATTCTTGGCTAAGTGACTGTATTTCAAAAACTCCTTGTGATATTCTCCCACAGAACCAGTTTGCTGCAGTTTGTATAGTGTTTCTTCAGGATCTTCCAACTCCATTGGCCTGTATTGTAACAACAATTCCTGTTTCAACACTTCCCAATCTATCACTTCTTCTTCTTGCTGCTCAAACCATCTCCACCACATCAAAGCCTCTCCTCTCAAATAGTACAGACTGAAGGCTAACTTATCATTATTGTGAATCATTTGAGTTGAAAAGTGATGCTCCATATGATAGATCCAATTATGGACATCCTCAGAACCATCAAAGCTGTGAAGAAAGCTGTGAAGATCGATTTTAGGGTGTTTTGGAAAGAAAGTGTTACCTGTTTCTTGATTACGATCCCAATTTCTTGAACCTGGGCTTCTATCAAACCTGGGTTCTTGATTGCGATCCCAATTTCTTGAACCTGGGCTTCTATCAAACCTGGGTTCTTGATTGCGCCAACCTCTATGATCTGTTTCAACCTCTATGATCTGTTTCTTGATAGCGTTCCCAATTTCTTGAACCTGGGCTTCCATCAAACCTGGGTTCTTGATTACGCCCACCTCCATGATCTTGAAATCGAACAGATCTACAATCTTGACTCCGGTGAGCACGAGCCTCTCGCCTTTGAGACCATCCTTCGCACTGCTCAGGATCCAGACCTCCTTCACGAGCACGTAACTGGTGCTGTTCTTGGAACCGCCCAGTTGAAGTTCTGTTTAAACCTCCAGAATTGCGAGCATTATGGTTCATATTAGCTTCAAATTTACTAAACCTCTCCTCAAACTGGTCCAATCGCTTGAAAACCTCTCCAAATCGATCAAGGAATTCATCAAGATTGGGTCGTTCCTGAAACTCCCCCTCATCTCCTTCGTGATTTCCCATTCCCATCTCAAGTTCTCCATGCTCAATTTGAGGTCTGAAACTTGATTCTTGAAGATTCTCAGCTTCGGAATACACTTCTTGTTCTGGATTGAGCTCCGTATTGCTTACAGGATCCAGTAATGGCTCTGATACCATTGATCCAGCTCGCCCGTTGGCAACGGAAGTCGGCGCAACTGGACGTCTCCTCACCATCTTGAGCCTGCAAACTTAGTTGAGGGTCAAGGAAAAACAGAGGAGGAAGAAGATGAACAACATTCAAAGTGGAATTTCATTCATACTCAAAATGTACATGTCAGGGGGTTTTATACACTTGGAACACGTCTAATGCACGTGTTTGGACATTCAGTTAAGTTGTTGAAGAATGGACCCCACACTCTAACAACCAACAGCTAATTGCCAGCTGGCTACAGTTATGAACATTTACAAAGAACCCCCGTGAACAACACATATTTCCCCAAAAGCTGATACAACTGATACACTGTGTTTACACTGTATTTTGAATTCTTCTTCCAGCTTCAGCTCCTATCTTCAGCTCCCATCTTCTTCAGCTCCTCTCTCACTCACTCTGCCATTACTGAACAGCTCCAGTAGTTCCCTGAGCTGGAGCATGCGTCGTCATCTTCCGGCGCCCCCTTCTCCGGCGACCCCCATCGTCGTTCTGTCGCACCACCCCCTGACGCGCGCCGCCACACCGAAACCCCCTCCTCATCTGACTTCGACGACAACGGCAACCAAACCCCCAACCAACGCTGCTGTCGCTGCTGCCCTTTTCGTCGACGTCGACCACCCCGACGCTGCCCTGCGTCGCCGCCGTCGACGCCGCCCCCGTTAGCCGACGCCAGCCCAGATCCGCCAGCCTCGCTTTTGCTGCCATTGCTCTTGAAGTTGTTGCTGCCATTGCTGTGCTCTTCCAAGATCTACGCTGATTTTTTCGAATCCTCGGTATACTCTTTTCAATTCTCAAATATTTGTGTTATACTGCAATGTTATCTCTATTATATTATTCAATTTAACTGTCGTCCACAAACAATTGAGATTGAGTGTTCCACTTACCCGATTAAAGTACGAATCAGTATTGAATCTTTTACTTGCTAAGAACACTTAGGAATTTAATTATTGATTGTTATAATTGAATTATTAATTGGGATTATTAAATGTAATTCAGTTTTTGAAAATCCATCACAACAGTTAACTGTTTAAAACTTCTAATTTTGATCCGCACTACGTGTTGGTAAAATTAATCCATTAAGAATCTTGGAAATTCTCTATTGTAGAGTTAGTTTTACATCACCTTCCCTTAGCTCTGATATCATTTAGTTGTTTCATTTCAAGTCTTTTAAAGGTAAATAAACCTGGAAGGATTGTTCTACGTACTACTAAAAATGAGATTACTGTTTGAGCTTCTTTTCCTCAAAACCAAGTAAGAAGCATGTAATCTCACCATCTAAAAATGGATTCTCATATTCTATCCGTTCTAATTGCCTTATTCGCTTATGCACACGACAAAATAGTGTACTAATCCTTAATGACAAGTTTTCATGAATTTCTTTATCAGTGGTTGCGGATGACTTGACTTTTTGAAGAAGAAAAAAAATCCATCTAGGTTTCACAGGAGCAAGTCATAAAGATTCAGAAATAGAACTATTTGATTCGATTGCTCTCAAGTCAAGATTAATGAGGAATTGGGCACCAACAATCTAATATTACACAGTAAGAGTGACTACAACAAGTGAATACGAACATCCTTGGCTTCATAGGATCGTCATCCTTGTTATAGAAGCTAGAGACTAGGTTTGTATCATTCGTTTTCCTAGGAACTGAAACCTTAGCCTAGTTAGTATATTTCTTACCAATAGAATGAGAGGAGTGATGCAGTGAAGTAAGTAACTGTCAAAATATAAAAGCTTCCAACATTGCAGTCGACATTTCAATGCTCATACTATTCTCACACATAAAAAAAAAAATTTGTTGACTCGGTTAAGATTCAAACTGTCTCAGTAATAATAATCTAGGAATAAAACTGAAAGATTTTATTTAATCTGAACAGTTTCTATAATAGGGTGGTGATCAGTACTCGAGCCAAGAAGATACTAGGACCGAAAGAAACTCAGGATAATGGGACTAAAGCCCTAAACCATTTCGAATTTTCAATTACTGGAATCAATTTGAAGGGTTCAAAGAGTTGCTGCTTGAGCACTGGGGGAGTGATAGATATGGCCGTCCACAATACAGAGTAGCATCTCAGCTTAAAAAGGACTAAAAGCTGCAATTAAAGTCCGGATCAAAGGAAGACGAGATGGGCCAAGCTCAATAATTCGTTCCTTGCTACAAAATCTAAAATCAGTGCTTACACTTCTTGATGTGTCTCCCGTGGATCTGAAACTTCACCTAGAAGAAAAAAAACAGATCAGAAGCAAACTGGAATATTGGCAGGATATCGAAGAAAGCTCGCTCCAACAGAAGTCCCGAGAAACTTGGCTTGCATTAGGTGATCGTAATAACAATTTCTTTTATTCAGCTGTTGAGAGCAGGCAACATAAAATGATCTCCTTCATTTGTTAGATGCTAGTGGAAATCACTTGACTAATTTACAACTTCTCAGAACAGAGGCTTTAATGTACTATAGCAAGTTATTCTCTCAAGATAGCTATTGGAATATTTTATTTTATTTTTTGATCATTAACGGAGGGAAAAAAATTTCTCACCGCATTCCATTAATAAATCGTTTAACAAAATATACAACCAAAATATGGAGTATATATTCATGAATGCCAACAAGCTAGGTTATGAAACTCATTCCCCGCCCAAAAGGAAACCAACCCCTATACAAAAAAGCTCATTGCCCAAAATACAAACGACAAACTAGGAATACATACAAAACAGACCGTCTGAGCAGAACTCCCCGACCAGACCCCAAAAGCCCCCCAAAATACAACCTGCCTAAGTAAGCGGCCATCTGTCTCCGCATGCCGATCACTCACAATCCTATGATCCCTCCCTATCCTCTGGCTCTACCTCATATGTGGAAGTAGTAACGTCAGCGTACATCTCTTGAGTCTTCTTCCTCGCTTCAGTACTTGCCGCATGTGCCCAAAATACTGTATTATTATTATCACAATTGTAAGTTGGTGGTGTATGAGATGTTTGTGTGTGAGTCTAAAAGCTATTATTCATTTCTAACCAAATTGTCCAATAAGTGCCTGCTACCCCAATTCCCCAAATATCAATGTAGTGCCTATAGACATTGACTCTCTCTCCAAGATCCCCATACAGTCTGAAGTGAGCCAGTAGAGGCACAGATATACAAAATCTACACTACAGTTCTTTCTAAAGCAATATAACATACCGGCATTTCATGAACAAGTGATCCACTATTTTCTTGTTGTTATCACATAAAACGCACTCCCGTGGTCCTTGCCACATACGCCTCAACAACTTGTCCCTAGTGAGAACCACATTCCGAAAGGCACGAATCTTCAACGGAATCTTAACTTTCCAAACTAGATCATTGACCCATACAACACCCCTCCCCCCTCCCCCATTGATTAATGCGTACGACGATTTCACTGAGAAATTTCCTCTGTTACAGGACTCCCAAATGATCATGTCCTAGTGCTACTCTCCTGTGGGCTTCCAGTCTTGCAAGAATTGAATGAGAAACCTTTTCTGGTCCCGTGCCTCCCTCCTCAATTGTCCCATCAATATTGGCCTCCATGATTCGTTCCTCCACTGTCTCGCCACCCAATCGTTTTTGTCGGTTGCTTATTTATATGCCTCCATGAATCTTCTTTTTAGATTAACATGCTCTGCTGCCAATAGCAAAAGAAGCTCCCGCGAAGAAGATGTCCTTCGTGCGCGACACTCCGCGCTAGAAGCTGGACATGGACGCGATATTCTTCTATTTTTGATACATGCTACCATTTCCTTTAATTAACGTTGTCCACTTTTTCTGCTTACGTATATTGAATTTTCACAGCCATTTGCACAAAAGGGCTTGGTTCATTTGTCAAAGATTAATAAACATCAATCCTCTGAACTCCTTCCGTATACATACCAACCCTCACTTGATAAGCGGGTACCCCTTCCCATTTGACACAAATCCATTTCTGAGGAAACGTCTTCTCAGTCTATCAATTTTTTTAGTAACCCAAACTGGTATCTCGAAGAACAATAAAAATATAGCGATATCGAGTTTTTTTTTTTTTTTTTTTTTTTGAAGAAAAGGGAGCGATATCGAGTTGAACACAGAATTGAGCATAACCAAGCGCCCGCCGAACGAAAGCATTTTCCCTTTTCATCCTTTTAACCTATTAGCGATTCTCTCATTGAGCTCATTCCAATCCCCCCTCCTAAGACTCCTGCTTCTAATTGGCAAAGCCCAAATACTTAAGTGGCAAGTTTTGTACTGGGCAGTTAAGAATAGCAGCCACGAGCATGTCGTCCACACATGTTTCTCCCATGAAGATGATGGTATTTTTATAGAAATTCACCTTAAGCCCCGACCACTCCTAAAAAAAACACAGACCCTACTTGATAAAAGTGGTCTGAAACACATCACATTCCCCAAAGATAAGCATGTCAACCGCATACTGGACTTTCATTACAGCAGAGACCCCCCTCCTAATGCCCAGCCAGTTAATAAGTCCATTTAACTAGACGAGTTCAACATCCTATGCAGACTATCTGCTACCAACCTGAAAAAAATTGGAGATAGAGGGTCCCCTTGGCGCAATCCCCTTCGACATTTTATTTTCTTTCCCGGTGCCCCCATTGACTAGCACGCTAGCCTTGGCCGTTTGTAGACAAGTTTCTACCCACCCGGTCCACCTGTGCCCGAATCCTCGTCGTCGAAGAATCTCCGGGAGGCAGTTCCATTCTACTTTGTTGTATGTTTTTTCAAAGCCCAGTTTTAAGATGAATCCCGAAAACCGTCGCCTTTTGCAATCCTTGATTACCTCTTGGAGATAGTGATCATTTACTCTTGGTGTCTTACGTACAAGTTCGCATGAAGATAAAGATCATTTACTCTTTGTGTGTTCGTACACAACATATGTTTGGCAAGTCTGTAAACTTAGACTCTAACTGCACTCCAACTGCAAGCTGCTTTAAAGCCAAAGTCATTGCTTGAGGAAGCTCTTGTCATCAAATCCTCTTTCAAGCCGAAGACCCTTCAAGCTACCGTATGGCACACATATGGAGAGAGCGGAATTTTAGAGGGTTTGAAGGAAAATCCCGAGACAAAACAACTTTAATCCCGAGACAAAACAACTTAGAGCTATAACAGATGTTCAAATCCGTATGAGCAACTATATATCAAGATCAGAGAATGAGAACTCACGTATCCGACACAAATTGGATGTTGGTTGAGAACTCCCATCCCTTGGCCATCCGAATCTAATTTGAGCGAAGACCATGGCCCCCTCCTTATCTACACTACTTAGGTTTCTACAGGGATTTTGAAAGCTCTCTTCTGAAACGTTTTGTGTATTTGTATAGTGATTGCTGTTTTTATAAAATTTACTTACCTTTCAACAACAAAACAAAAAGAACTGTTTCTATAATACCTGAGCCAACAGACTATTGTTCATAATTGAACCAGAAGCCTAACTAGAGTAGCGAAATGTGAGTAACTAACAACAGATTGGACTACTTAGTGGAACCTTGGCTTGAATCAATCATTATTCGAATCTGCAAACCTCTATATCCGGACAACTGATGAAAAAAAAAGTCACCAGGCAACTGCAAACCTCTATACCTCGAATCTGCAAATTCCTTAGAACCAAATGTAAAATGTTGGCCAAGAATTGTTATGAAGAGACGAAGTCGCTGATGAATACATGAATCTGGGTGAATCAGTCTTCCCATTGTTGAGGCTTAGCTTATGTTTAGTAATGTTTCTCCAATATATCCTTGGAATTACTCTTTTTTTAACTTAAGGTATTATGTATGTAAATTTGAAGTTGATATCTCAGTTTGGAGAACTTATTATATATTTAATGAGTAAAATAAAAAAAAGAAAAATAATAAGGACCATTTAGATCCAACTGCACCTTTAGTATAAATTTATTCGGCAAAGTACATAAACGAAATAAACACTTAATTTTTATTGATGTTTTTATGTGCTAACCACTAGCAAAACTCAATTTGATCATATCATGCAAGCAATGCATCACTACTCTCTGACTCAAAAAATCCATCAATACTCTCCCTAAAATAAATTGACGAGTTTGATCTTTCTCACGAACATTTTTTTTTTATTGAAAACGGTGGGCACTAGTCCCCCCGCGCTTCATTAAAGAGATTTTAACTAAACCAACAACCAAGCAACAGAGATGATATTCATGCGTCCCAACAGTGGGGCATGATAATCATTCCCCTACAAAATAGAGCACCCATCCCTTACAGAGAAGTCCCCTCCCAAAAAATGAAATAATTACAAATGAAACAAGTAGTTCCGAAGATCGGACCATCCCCAAAAAGTGTAAGCTCCTCCACTCCTTCCTCGGATCATTCCCCACCTGTATTCCCTCCTTCCTCCTCAGACTCCGCTTCATATGTAGATGTACTGATATCTGCATATAATTCTTTAACCTTCTTTGATGCTTCAGAACCTGCCATTTGAGACCAGAATTTGATATTAGCAATAATAATGAATAAGAGTTGTTTATGCATGCTGTGTTTGTGCGTTGGCCTGAAGATTCTATTATTCCTTTTTAACCAAATCACCCAACAAATTATTGCTGCCCCAATATCCCATATAACTATTTGGTCTTTACGTACGTTATTGTCCCTCCAGACCCCCCAGACGTCATAAATCGTCTCTGGAGACTGCCCGCCAATGCGCAGTCTGAGTAATAGATCCCCCCAGATAGGCCTAGCATATTGACATTGAAACAGAAGGTGATCTACCGTTTTGCAATCCCGTTGGCACATAACACAGATTCCTGGACCCTCCCACTTTCGCTTTGCCAAGTTATCCCTAGTAAGAATCGCTTTTCTACTGGCCATCCAGTTGAAAATCTTCACCTTTAGTGGAACTTTCACCCTCCATAGCAGATCATGTGTCCGCACGCCCCCATCGTTTAACCATTTGTAAGTGCCTTTGACTGAGAATCCACCTCCATTGCCTCCCGCCCAGGAGATCTTGTCTTCAATGTCCTCCTCCATCGGCTTCCAATCCTGTAAAAACTGGATAAGTCCCTTTTTTGTCTTCTAGCCTCCATGCTCAGTCTCCCCGTTATTCTTGGCCTCCATTGTCTGTTTCTCCAGTTTCTTGCTACCCCATCATTTTTATCCGTCGCCATTCAGTAAATCTTTGGGAATCTTCTCTTTATCCGAATTGGGCCGCACCATTTGTCCTTCCAGAAACATACAGCTTTCCCCTTTCCAATAGCGAATGTTGCCCCAGCCATAAAGATGTCTCTGGTTCGTGTCGCCCCTCTCTAAAACCTTGACATCGACGCCATGTAACACCCCATAGTTTTCAATAGTATAGTATAATATATATATAATATATATATTGAAAAAAAGAGTTGGTTGTTGTATAAAAGAACATAATGCATGAGTTGGTAATATGGTAATATTATGAATGTGATGGGGAGGGGCCACAAGGTAAGAAACAACACGGTGTATATGCTGCTATTGTAAATGAATGATGACGTGGCCTTATTGCCATGGGGCCCACCCGGAATCAGATTGTTCGACTGTGCTTCATGAGTGTGCTGACGTCACACACGAAGAAGACAGCAGGAGAGAAGTAATTGAATATTATCCCATATCGGGAGTTGAAATGAATACAATAATATATAAATATAATAGCCTATGATCAAGAGTAATCTAATCGGTTAACCACCTTTTGAGAGGCAGCCTGTGGTGGGCAGTTGTACTACATAGTACCTAATTTGTCTTCTAAATTGTATAAATTGTCTGAGCTAGGGGCAGGGGCATTACAAATGGTATCAGAGCCGACTTTCGATACCGAGTGTGGGTAAGAGTGGACGAGATGTATGCCTAAGATGGCGCTAGCAGATGTACGGGTATGCCTGAGAGGGAGCGAGGCGGCAACCTGAAATAATTGACCACCCGCGGAATCAGGGTACGGTGCAGCTAGCAGAATCAGGGTACTCCACTCCACATCGGCTATAAAGGAGATCCTGCACTAGATTGTGCATGCTCGTGCTCAGCGAGAACGCTGATTTCTGAAGGGTGTGTGTGTGTAACACCCCGTAGTTTTCAAATACTATAATATAATATATATATATATATAATATATATTGAAAAAAAGAGTTGGCTATTTGTAAAAGAACATAATGCATGAGTTGGTAATATGGTAATATTATGAATGTGATGGGGGGACCCACAAGGTAAGAAACAGCAAGGTGTATATGCTGCTGTTGTAAATGAATGATGAAATGGCCTTATTGCCATGGGGCCCACCCAGAATTTGTTCGGCTGTGCTTCATGAGTGTGCTGACGTCACACACGAAGAAGGCAACAGGAGAAAAGTAATTGAATATTATCTCATATCGTGAGTTGAAATGAATATAATAATATATAAATATAATAGCCTACGATCAAGAGTCACCTAATCGATTAACCACCTTTTGAGAGGCAGCCTGTAGTGGGCAGTTGTACTACATAGTATCTAATTTGTCTTCTAAATTGTATAAATTGTTTGAGCTAGAGGCAGGGGCATTACATGCCAGATTATTCGGTTTCCTATGCATGCAACCTTTCTTGATGTATGTTTTCTCTATCAGAGTAGCCCATTTCACTTTTCCCTTTACTTTGAGTTTCAACCACCATTGGAGAGCTTGGTTCATTTGTCGAAGATTTATCACCCCCAGTCCACCGAATTCTTTTCGTCTACAAACCACCCCCATCTGATAAGCGAGTAGCCTTTCCCATCCGCTCCCGAACCGTGCCAAAGAAAGCGTCTTCTAAGTTTGTCAATTCTTTTGATAACCCAAACTGGTATCTCGAGGAATGATATAAAATACAATGGAATGGCGCTAATGACTAAGTTTAGCATCACAAGCCTTCCTCCGAAGGACAGCATCTTACCCTTCCAACCCTCAAGTCTATTCGCTATTTTCTCGATAAGGCCGTTCCAATCCACCCTTCTAAGTTTGCATGCACCAATTGGAAGACCCAAGTATTTAATCGGTAACAGTTGAATCGGGCAGTTGAGAATGGTTGCAATAGCCGCCCCTGCATTCCCCGTTTCTCCCAATAAAGTAACGGTGCTTTTATGTAAGTTGACTTTCAACCTTGACCAATCTTCAAAAAGACATAATCCCCACTTCAGAAGTGTAGCCTGAGCAATGTCGCATTCTCTGAAAATTAGTGTGTCGTCCGCGTACTAAACGTTCATGACCGCGGATACCCCCCTCCGCATACCCAACCCCTTAAGAAGTCCATTTTCTCTATAAGACTAAAGCATCTTATGTAGCCTGTCTGCAACCATGGTGAAAAGCAATGGTGACAGCGGGTCCCCCTGTCTAAGCCCCCGCCTGCACCTAATTTTCTTACCTGGTTTCTCATTGACCAATACCATAACCTTGGCCGTTCTTAACCAGGTCTGTATCCATCCGATCCACCTGTCCCCAAACCCTCGCCTACTGAGAATTTCCAGTAAACATTTTCGTTCAACTTTGTCATAGGCTTTCTCGAAGTCCAGTTTCAGCATAAACCCCGGTTTGTTACGTCTCTTACAATCTTGGATCACTTCCTGAACCAATGCCACTCCCTCTAGAATATCCCTTCCCACAATAAAATCTGTTTGATAGTCCTCTATGATATCCCTGATCACAGCTCTTAGTCGATTAGCGAGAGTTTTTGTGATAATCTTTACCGAACATGTAACCCCCGTTCCCGTAAATACATATTTCTGAATAAATTTTCTGTATTTCGATAATTTATAAATTTTGTTTGTGTTAAATTCACTTTTTGGAATTTCTATTAAAATCTTTTGTAATCGAAAATTATGTTTATTATGAACAACAATGTGTTTTAACTGTACTTTTCATTTTATAGTTGATCGACTATTTATATTTTAGCCAAATTAAAAATATTTTGATTTACTTTAATAAAGTTGTGAAATTCAATTCATGTTTCGTTACATAACTTCATTATTATTATTTTCATTATTATTATCATTATTGTTGTTGTTGTTATTATTGTTATTATTATTTTTATTATTAAAATGTGTTGTTATTTGTATTACTATTATTATTTTGTTAAAGCCCATTAGATTTGATCTATATTATATTATCTAATTATTTAAATTGAAGCCCATCATCTAAAACCCGAATTTTATATTCATTTTGCATTATTTTTATATATAATTTGAAGCTCAGTCCAAGCCCATCTCCTGTTTTATTTTAACCCAAAACCCTATAAGCCTACTCTATTGGATCCTACCCTCAAACCCACTAACCCAAAACCACCCCATATCTCCACTAACAATCAATCTCCTAAAATCACTCCTAACCACATCACATCATGTAACCCTCAAATTTGAATTCCTAACAATCAGCCCTACAATCCTCCCCATTATTATGCTTATTATAATACCATTATTATTTTATAATAACCCCCTTCTCCACTCTCTCTCTCCCTGTTACCTTCTCTCTCTCACTCTGTTCTCTCTCTAAAAATAGAAACCCCGACTTCTCATCTTCCTTCTCGAGATTCCTGCCATTTCTCCACCGCTCATCAACCGCCTGCTCCTTCTTAACCCGAAGCTCCGTCATCAACATAGTTCCTGCCATTGCCGCGCCTAGCTCCTCGTCTCCTCTTCCCATCACATCGGTGACTCCCTCCACCGCTACTCCTCCTCGTCATCTCGCTCGAGCATCGCCTCAGCACCCTCGATCACCTAAGCCCCGCTCACCTCCTCCAATCTTCGTCGAACTCTCGAAGCCAGTGTCGCTGCTCCTTGTCGAGTGCAGCCGCTCCCCACCACCGCAAGACCATTGCTCCACCTGCCACCATTGCCAACTCCTCCTCAGTCGCCACTCACTCCAAGCCGCCATTGCCGAGCTTCGCCATCCACCGAAGACCCCCCCCCCCCCCGCCGTTCTCGCCATCATTCTCGTCTCCCCTGTTTCAGAGCGAAACAGAGCTCGCTCGAGCTCTGGATTTCTCATCGCGGCATCGCTTTTCGACCGCCAGCGCCTCGCCGTCGCCACCCCAGCTCTCACCGCTATCGTTGCTCCCCGACCGTAGCTGCCACCGTGGTCGCCGCTCTCTCCCGCTCTCTCTCTTTGTCGAAGTGAGGAAGGAGAAGAAGCAGGATTGGTTTGTGTTGTTGTGTGGTGTTTTGTGGAGTAAGAGATCCTGATCCTCTATTCTGTGTAGCCAGTTGCTGTTTTGGGATCAAGCAATCTTAGCCATCTGATCCTCTTCTTGATCTTCGATCTCGTTCGTCCGATTGTTGATCATCGCGATCGTGATCACTTCTTGATCCGTTGATCTTGGTCGTTGGACTTGCATTGATTACCATCATCATCATCATCAAGATCATGATCTCGACCGTTGGATCTCTTTTGATCATCACGATCTTGATCTTGATCTTGATCTTGATCTTGATCTTCAATCTCAGTCGTCCGATCATCCGATCTTGATCCCCATCAAGATTCGTGCCCGATCGTGATCATCGTGATCGTTTGCTCGTTGCCGTGCCGCCGGGATTCCGATCCCGTTATTCTTCGGATATTCGGATTAATCTAACGTCGTTCTAATGACAAGTCATCTCATTCTCGAATTGTATTGTATCATATTCGAGATTGTTTATTGAATTCTGCAAGTAGATCTATATTGATTATCGTATATCTGTTATTGTTATCTATCATTGGGATACTATGGATTTACATGAGCGAATCCAAGTAATAGTCTTGACTTCGTGCCGTCTTTTACCTCCAATGTATAGAGATCTTGCATGCATTCATGTAGTTAATTAATGAATATATGAATAGGGATTATTATTGTATTTCATATCATGACATCACAACTATTGTAGAGTGTATACTAGTGTTGATTGTTCATATGATTGATGATTGTGTATTAGTTGACTATGATTGGTAAGATTATGGACATTACACATCTTAATACCATGTTCACATAGATATAACTTGCTGTGATTTATGTTGTCAACCCCTAATTCATCGTTTATAAGATTTTAATTATTTTATTCATGAAGAATATGTTCAAACCCTCAATTTTATTGCCAACCTGAACATTACCATGTTGTTTCGACCTAGATAATACCATCAAAATCAATAACTTTCTGAATATGAAATGTAGCCCCATGTTTCTAGTTTCCAAAACATCCAGAATTTTCGAATTCCGATATATTGCATGAGTTATGACCATTTTACTACTGCTGCGCTGTATTTTCAAATTTATGCACATACCATGTTAAACTGATGAATTAGGTGAACTAATGATCAAATATTACCATGATAATTTCCAGATTGATAGCCAACATGCTTAGGATAATGAAAATTAATTTTTTCTGATTTTTAAAAATGAATATTTATTGTTTTTACAACCGAAACTAGTTAACATTAATAACCAGCCAGAAACGATAACCTGTAAAGAACACTGAAATTCACCTAGCTACTGTTGTCGGAATTTGGACTTTAAATATGCGTTGGAACTGGGTAGGAGTCTAGTTTCTAGACCTTTTAACGGATCCACATTGGCTATCCTGTAGCAACGGGGATTCTGATTTTGGCACAACAATCTACTGCTGTCCAGAATTTGGTTTCTATGTTTAATAATATATAATTGAATCATAATGTCGAATTTGGTGTATATGATTGTATAGAGTACATTGCATGATCTTAAGGTTGTGTTTTCATCATTCTATTGTTCCTTATTAATCGCATTATCGCTTCTCATTGATATTTCTGTCCCTATTGTTCCCTATTAGTATTGCATGAGAATTGAATAAAGAATGTTAATCAAGTTGGAGTTAAGTGTTGACTAGGGTAGTTGATAATATAGTGACTGTACTTGGGAATGTGGGCATTGTTTCCCAAAATATTGTGTCGACTAGTGCTATCGATTTATTATTGGATTACTGGCCGCAGTATCGCAATTCATCGTGTATTATTTTAGGATTATTGTGCCGACTATTATTATCGTTATTGTGCAAGAAATTGCTATCGTTATCATTATCGTTATTGTTATCGTGCCGAGTACATGACCTATAGAATCTATCTCCTTAGTCTAAACGAAATTGATTGTATACATCGAACCTGTAGTATGGGATGCAGTAGTATGTGCATTAGTTAGGATTAAAATGAATAATAGACTTAAGACTTCATCGCATTGTCATTACATTTTGTCATCGTTATCGAACAGTGTTATCGTTATTGCTTACCGTTATTGTTATTGTTTATTGTTATGGTTTTAAATTATCATTACTGCACATTGTACTATTATCACTTTGTCACTGTTCAATACTATTGATTTCATCATTCATTGAATTCATCGTTATACCGTTATTATCATTGTTCCTCTGTTTCTCTACTTGATGTCCACGACTTGCTCTAAGGACATACTATTCTCTCTCTTAGATGAAAAGCTTACAGAAAATCAAGGAGATTTTCCTGACGGACTAGGAGAGCAGCAATGGTGAAAGAATTGTTTTGCTGCGCCGCTTAAATAATTATTGTTTCATTTTAAGAACTTTAATAATTGAACAATGTTGTTAATTCTTATATTTGTGGGCTTTTGACCCAAATATTGTTATTGTTGATTCCAGATGTTGGATTGTTATTATGTTGGTTATTTTATGCTTAAATTCCAAGTATTGTTATTCATGTGATTACTCTTTTAATGCATGTGTGGTTGTATTACTTCCGGTTTATATTGTTGAGTTGAATCGATAACAGCTCATGGATGACGCAAGTCATTCGCTGGGCCATGTCACGTACTTGCATTCTGAAGTTTTGGGAAGTGGGGCGTAATAGAACAGTTGATCAAACTGATAGGTCTAAAGTCTCTTATTCCTGTGGCTTCCTTTTCTTAGGTATTAAACAGACGTTGGCATAGTTTAGCCTACCCAAATCCAGCGTCCCCTCATAGAAAGCATTCATGATGTCCATGATATCATTTTTAAGAATTTTCCAGAATTGCTTGTAGAAGAAAACCGGAAACCCCGATCCTGGAGCCTTATCCTGGCCCATTCCCCAAATCGCCCTTTTGACTTCCTCCATGGTGAACGGGTCTTCCAGTGCAGTTACGCTGCCCTGTACGGTCGGCATTAGAGGTTCCTAGAGATTTTCTGCTGACTCACACATACCCTCCCTGCTATTCTCGAATAGATTCTTGAAATTCTCATGAATGTGCATTTCGATTTTCCGTTCTTCTGAGGTTTTGAGTCCGTCAATATCCAAGGAGTGAATGAAATTGTTTCTGCAATGCATGCTTGTGCTTTTATGGAAGAATTTAGTGTTAGCATCCCCTTCTAAAAGCCATTTAATCCATGACCTTTGACGCCACATTATTTCTTCCCTGTTATAAATCTCCAAGATCTGCTGCCTACATAATGTTAATCTCCTAAATTGATTGTCATCCAGGTCATCCGCTTCCTCCTTCTTTTCCAGTTCCTTAATTTCTTTCAACATTGATTCCTTCCTCCGTAGAACGTTCCCAAACGTTAGGCAATTCCACTTTTTTAGCCCTCTTCCTAGTGTAGCCAATTTCCTAACTAGCCTTGTTACTGGTTCAACGTGGCCTTCCCATCTGGTCTTCAACAACTCATGACATTCCTTATGAGTCAACCACATTTTTTCAAAGTGGAAGATTTTGTAATGTCGCCTCCCCTCTTCTCCCGTGCCTATGATGATTGGTACATGATCAGATGTCTCGGATGCAAGATCTGGACATCGCTCATGGAAATTTTGTCTCCCATTCCGTAGACACCAGAATACGGTCTAGTTTGGCCAGAATAGGATTCCTACTCCAATTAGACCATGTAAATCTACGATCATTGATAGGAATTTCCATCAGCATCAGATTGGAAATGACCTGGTTGAACTTAGTATTGTCGTGACCGTTACCCATCCCTCCACTTCTTTCATGTGTGTGCCTGACTATATTAAAATCACCACCTAGCATCCAAGGCAAGCTCCACTTCCCCTTGATGTGATGTAGTTCATCCTAGAATTCCTGTCTCTGGCTTCTATCATTTGGACCATACACCGTCGTAATGACCTGTTTCCAGCTGCCCCTCCTCCTCTGTATCACAATTGATACCGTAAAGTTACCCACCCAGTCATCCAGTAAGTCAAAATTACTGGTATTGACCACCATAATCCCCCCTGACGCTCCTATAGCATCCCTGACCCTCCATTCTTTAATGTGGTACAAGTTTAAACCCCTAAGAAACATGTCTGTTGGTTGAGACACCTTTGTCTCTTCTAGACATACCACCTCAATCTTGTTATTCCTAATTATTTTCCCCACCATCCTACGCTTGGCGGCCTTACCAAGCCCTCTATCGTTCCAAAATATTACGTTAAACATTGACAGTAGTAGCCCCCTCCCCTTCCCCCTGATTAGTTGACTCCAACTCAATCAAGTTTTGGGATACACAGTCCTCTTCCCTGTTATCCTTGATTACCCTAAGGACTTTAATAATATTGTCCCTTTCCCTATCCTGAATGACCTCAATAAAGTTCGTGTGTGCATCATGACCGGCATGCAAATTTATCCTGTATGCATTTGCTAATTGAATTAACATATAATTAGGAATAGAACCGAAAATAGATATTGGTGAGTGTGTACCTACCAAGTTCTCATAGGTCTTTCGCTTTACCACCCTTTGGTAAATTTTCTTAACCATCATTGGTTTTTCCCCCTTGCTATGCTGCCTATCGCTCCATCTGAACCCCTCCAAAGTTTTTCCCTTTTTTTTATTTTTCTTTGTAATCATGTCCACCCTTGTTGTCTCCTCCGCACTCTCAGCTCCTGCCTCCTCCCCTGTCTCTGGCACCTCTGACGCCAAAGATTCACTGTCTAATCCCGATGATCTGTCGGACACCCCTCTTTTTTCCGTAGCCCACTACCCCATCATCGCCTTAACCCTTTCCTTAACCTCGATTTGTACTCTCTTTTAGACCTCCTATTTGAGCAGTGCTTCCATCTTTGCCCCTTTCTCTTCCTCCTCCGCTTCCTCATATATAATCCGACCAGTAACTTGGTTAACAATAGCAACTTCCCGCTTTGCCACCTCGGAGTCGACGCGCTCACTGTTACCATAACAATGGTTGACGACATCTTTGTGCACACAATGAACCGCCTCCATGATCGATTTGCCTATATTTTCCTTAGCCAGCTTCCTATTTCCACAGCCCACCAATCCACTCCCCTATCCCAAGCTCGCATCAGGCCCATTTCGATTTGGCGCCCCAATTTCAAAATCCCCGTCACTGCCGATCCCCTCACTCTCGATCCCCATGCCTCTTAGGCTTGTACCTATAATATCCTGTTATTTTGATTAAATGAAGGGTTTGTTGATTTTACGTGTTTTGCACGTACTAATTCATGTGCATTTTTCTACAATATTATTTATTTTGTAACATGAACAAATATATTTTCTATCTCTCTTTTATATTTTGAAAGCCTAATTTTTTATTTTAAGCCCATCCTAATTGTTTAAATTATTTTAATTAGCCCATGGATCTTTTAGCCCACTAGTTTATTTCTCTTTTAATTAACATGACTTGTAGTGTAGATCAACTTTGTAGACAATTAATTAATTTATCATGTACAACTAGTAACTAGGGGTGCTATATGTGACACGTCCATTGCACTAGCACGTGTCTTAAGCCATTTCTAGTGTGGGCCGAAAATGGGAATGAGAGATAGGGTGAGTTGGCTTAGTGGATAGGTGGTTACTTGTTCATGGGTAGTTGCTACAGCTTTCCAATGCATCTTAGCCATTTATCTTCAACCATCTAGATTAATCATAGCCCTCCATTTCACTCAAAAATTAGTATAAATACCCCCCCCCCCCCTCTATGCATATAGTACACTAAAATTTTGTAAAGAAAGCAAGAAAACACTAAGTGAGTAAAAAGATTGAGAAGAGATTTAGAAAAAAGATTGAGAAGTATTCTAGTTGTGTGTGTTCCATTTCTTAGAGGCCGGCCATTTCAATTAGAGGAAGAGAAAGCTCGGGTTTCACTAGGCAAGGAGGAGAAGGCGATCGTGGTGGCACAAACTAGGAGGAGAAGGACCGCTCGTGTTGTAGAACCCCGTATTTTTTTTTTAAATATTATTTTAAAGGTTATAAATGAAATAAAATGATTTTTGGAGAATTTATAAATATTTTCTGAAAATATATCTTTTACACGTGCAAAACACGTGCAAATAATTTTTTGAGAAGTTCAAAAGTCAAATTTTCTTCATGAAAAATCATTATTTAATATTTGAGATTTATTTATAATTTTTCCAGATTTTTCTGAAATTAATTGGATCTATTTGCAAATTTTGAGAAAAGAAGGACCTATTTGAAAATTTGTCATTTTTAGGGGTTAAAATATAAAATTTACTTTCTGGACTTTTTGAACAGTACCGGTTGAGATTAATGAGTATATTTTACTTTTAAATCCTAATATAAATGATTTTTATTGAGTTTCCAAGAATAGAGATCTATATATGTAAAGTTGTATTTCAAGGGGGGTATCTTGCAAAAGTATTTGGAAAACCCTAAACTTCTTATCCCGGGTATTTAAAAGAAAATGCAGCTGTCATTCGCTGCACAATATAGAATTTTGTTATTTTTCTTGGGAGGATCAAGAGGAGGTTTTGGATCTCGCAAAAGGAGAGGTTTTATTGTTGGATCTCGTCGTTTCTAAAGGTGAGTGACATGAACTTTGTTTTGTTGTTTGCTTTAGGTGAGTGATATAAAGTTGTTTTGTTGTTTTGATTTAGGTGAGTGATTGTTTGTTGTTTGTTTCGACATGTTTGTTTACTTAATGTATTTGTATGTGAGTGATGCAATGGTTTGTAGTTCGAATCATGTATGTGAAATCTATGATTATTTAATAGATCTTGGTTGAATTCTATTGCTAAGAAAGCATGTTTAGGGTTTGAACATGATTATGAACATTTTATATTGGTTGGAAAATTGGATCTTGTGAAACCCTAGTGGTATGGGATACAAATCTGAACATGGTTATGAGTTGTGGTATAGTTCAGTTTTGAGAATTTGGTGTGGAAGAATTTTGGATCAAGAGATCATGTCATCAAAAATTGAAATTTGAGAATTTAGTTGAGTTGAGGAAATGTACCCAAATTGGGGATACTCTTGAGATTTGATATTGGTATGTTTTGGATCTGAGTACAAACTATTTCAATGACTAATGAGTTTTTAAGAAACTCTAATTTTGATTATCGTGCACAACCAAAACTATACAGTCTGTAGGCCGACAGTCGACTGGCATGACCCTTCAGTTGACTGGTACGACCTGGCTACTTTGATCTTTAGTTTTCTTGAAAATCCGTTCTGGACAGTCGACTTAGACCCTTTTCAGTCGACTGGCACACTTAGAATTTTTTTTCAAAGTTATCGTAGATTTTTCTCTGGTAAGTCGACTTATGACTTTTTAAGTCGACCTATAATCTCTTTTAAGTCGACTTATGACTTCTATAAGTCAACTTAAAACACTCTGGTAAGTCGACTTATGACTTTTATAAGTCAACTTATAACGCTTAGCTTATTTTCTTAAGATCATGGAACTTTCTTTCTGGACAGTCGACTTATGCTTACTATAGTCGACTGGTACTGATGTATTTTTATATTTATGAAGGTTCTTCCAAATGGTTTATTCTCTAGATATTTTGATCTATAACTACTTATGTCTTATCTTCTATTGAACTTATGTTTTCAAGATGTTAAGTTGAGCAGTTTATGAAGTCAGATTGGTTGAGATATTTGAGTTTGAGTCTCTAGAGGGTGTGTGTGACCCTAGTATACTGACGTTGAGTTCATTTTGTTGAGGCCGATTGAGGCATATTAGTTGTTCAGTTGTTGAGTTAAGTCCGGTAGGGTACACCAACTCTAGGAGATTCGTTAAGTAATTAAATAACCCAAAAATGATAAGGACAGGCACTAGTGGTGATATGATGAACGGGGACATGAGTTATGTACCTCAGTATGGCTTTCGGTGTGGGATTTAATCTTCGGAATTATCCAAGTAACTTACTTGTGGTGTGGGATCTATCTCCGGAATTATCTAGGTAAATTACCTGTGGTATGGGATATATCTTCGGAATTATCCAGGTAATTACTTGTGGTGTGGGATTGATCTCCAAAATTATCGGGGTCGAGGCGACACATATGTGGTATTCGTGTGATGATGTGTCAATGTTTCGGTGTGGGATGATCTCCGGAATTATCCAGGTAAAATACCTGTGGTGTGGGATTTATCTCCGAAATTATCGGGCATTGGCTAATGCTCACAGTTTATCTTTATCTCGTAGTAGTCATCATGTTAGGATTAGTTGCATAGCGGGGATTGAACCCTATGAAGTGAAGACGTTAAGGGCTTGCACCGAACCTATGTAGAGTGGGATGCATAGACTTCGACAAGTATGCATTAGAGAGTCCGCATATAGAATTTGTATTATCTTGACTTGGTTTTATGCATGTGGTTTCCTGTTTTCTACACTTGACACTTAGTTTAGTTTCACTTGTTGTTTACATGTTTCCTAGCTATGTCATATTTTATGTATTCTTGTTTATTACATGTTGTTTAAGAATCCATGCTTAATGCTCATTTATGTTGTTTACTTTTATGTCACTCACACCATTTATGGCTGACCCCTTTAGTTTTGGGGGTTAGGGATCATCTCTAGCCTCATGTGTTACAGGTTGTTGCTTAGAGTTTGGAGGTTTGGAGGCTTGAGATAGTTTTGAGATAAATTAATTTAATAGAGTTTGTGTAAATTTGTAAGAGCAGTGTTGTAATAAGATTGTGTTGTAAATAAAAGAAAACTATGATTGAGATGTTTTAAAATTCCGCTGTGCTATGTAAGAGATTGTTGTAATAAAAGTTGAAAATTTTATTGGTGTTGGTTGTGTTTAATGTTACTTTGAAGTTGATGCTGGGATTGTGCCATGTATTTTCTAAGATATCATATTAGAAATTCGGGGCGCTACATGTGTGTTCAATGAGATTCTAGGAGCTTTTGTAGTTGTTTTTCTTCAAATAGGTGGGTGGTTTTCTCTACTTCTAATCTTAGACACCATGCTAGGAATTTTTGATTAATGAGATGCTAAAGAAACTAATAAGTTAACCATGTGTTGGCTCTAAAAAGAACTCGGTAGATGATTGAGTAAATGCATGATAAATTGCATGCTATTTGTTATAAATCATGTTTAATGTAGTAGAATTGCCTTATTGCTATGAAAATGTGAAATTGGAACCATGCTAATTGTAGAATATGCTTGTGAATGATTAGTAGTTGAAAATATGAAATTTGTGCTTATTAAACTATTGTGACACTAGTTAATGAATGAGACCTTGACCTTGAGTATTGTGGAAATAAAAGAGGAACAAAAGCAAGAATAAATATTTCTAATGTAGTTGTAATGCAAAAAAATCTGGTATAGAAATTGCTAAATTGAGTTATTGCAATTGTAGGCATAGAGCACAAATTAGAATGAGAAATTCATATTTTAATGTCAAAAAAATGTTTTTAAAACAGTGGTTTGTTAATTATACATAAACTCAGTATTCTGAAAATTTTTATGACTTTATGTGAAAGAGAAACTAAGTTAAGAGCTTTTGAAAAATGAAGAAATTTTGATGAACAGAGATTCGAAACAAACCTATTTTAATCCACTCTCATATCAGTTAACCCCTAAGGTCAAACTGGTTAGAGGAGGGCGCCATTTGTGCTCTACTGTAGCTCGGTGGCACCTTGTGTGTGTGGGTTCGAGTCTCGACAGAGGCTTTTATTTTTCGAAAATTCAATTTTTACATTAATCCCGTGAACAGAGCTTAACCCCATTAATGCTCTCCTTTAGAGCAATTAGGCACTGTGTCCCTTTTGGCTAGCGCATGGGGGTTTAGAGCGGTGACTGTTCACTGTTTGGGGCCTTTGTGTGTGGATTCGAAACCGGCTGTGACCACTTTTTAATAAAAATCTAATTTTTTTTTTATGCTTTTGATATTTTTTGGGTTTTTTAAATATGATAAAAATTGAGAAAAATGTTAGGAAGATTTTTGAAATTATAAGGACTTCACAAAAAATTATTTTCTTAAACCAAGTGAACTTTTATGAGAAATAGAAGTTAATTTGAGAATAAAAATTCATAAAAATTCATAAAAAATATTAGACTTGATTCTATTATGATTTCAAAAAAAATTAGGAAAATTTTATTGAAAAGAGATTAATTGAGATTTTTCACTTATAATTGTTGAGTAGAAGTAAATGAGAAATTGGTTAATGAATATGCAAGTTGTGCATGGAAGTGTGTCGAAAAAGAGAACTTGATGAAATGTGAAATTTTATGAACAAGTATGCTTTCTTCTATGAATATAAAAAGAGGATTTAGACTAGAATTTTAGCTAAGACGTTACATCGGCAAGAATGAAAAGAATTGAAAAGAGAAATGCGATAATTTTTAACCAAGTTTGGATCATTGTTAATGATTGATGTTGGAAAGACCGGTGTAGAAGTATTGCTAGATTCTAGAATATTGACCTTCATTTATACATAAGGATTAGATACATAGTGGAGATGTGATGAACGTAAGAGAAAAACATGAGTATGAGGGCCATTGGATTGGCAGCGTGAGAGTATTCACAGGATGTCCCATGATGCGTCATGAATAGGGCGTGGATACTACTCCAGAGTACCGTCCCGGTGGCGATGCTTATGGGGTGGTCTAATGACTACGGATGGTGCCATGTCTATGGTAGGTGGTGAATTGATCACAGGATGCCTGCATGATGAGTCATGTGTCAGTGCATGGGGTTCTCTCCAGGGTGCCTAGACTTGGGCTCATAACTCACAGAACACCTAGCATACTTACCGTAGTTACCGTAGTAGATTAAGTCATGGAGATGGATCAAACCCTACAAGATGAAGAACGGTTAAGGGCTTGCCCTCGGACCTATGTAGTATGGACTGCATAGACTCTGAACAAGCGCGCATTAGTGTCATATAATATAAATAACTGTATTAAGGACTAAGAGCACAGCACAACACGACATTAATAGGATAGTCCCTCTGTAGCTTTTTTCTGTGATCAAGTTTGTGGTTTGTTTAAGTATTGAAAATCATTATACTTTTCGGCATAGTGAGGATGGCCGTGTATAATATTTCGTCGGTTGTAAGCAACTGACGTGCCCACAGTTTTCTATGCAGGATAAAGTGACTCGCAAGATTAAAGTATGCATGCTGCTTAAAGATTGATTCAAATGTTGTATATTTTATTCAGGTAATTAATGTAAATTGCTTCCACTGTATAAGTGTAAAGTAAATGTAACTCTGATGTAACAAAGTTTTTAATTCCTTGTAAAATTGTACGAAGAGAAGTGTAAAGATCCTGTGGAACTTCGAATTTAGTCTATTTTGGAATTCGGGGTGTTACAGAGTGGTATCAGAGCCACGCTTCCAAGTAGTACAAATTTATAAGGAACGACACCCTAGAAGTGGACATTAAAGCGTGTGTTGAGTCTAAAGATTTAAATGTAAGTCACTTATATTTGTGTTGCTCTTTGATTTATGCTTCTTCTTCTCCTTCCTCTAAGATGGCGGACCACTTCGACCCAGCTGGAGGTGATGACTGGCACACAGTTGAGGAAGACTACTACCCCGGGAGAGCTGATTCAGACGAAGAAGATCCTGAAGAATATTCCAGTAGTACTCCCATAAAGAAGTCCTCTCAAACTACAACACTGAAAGGGGAGCCTGAGTCCTGAGAGATCACTCCATCTCCGGATTCATCTGATGATTCCTCCGACGAGGAAGAACCAGTTCCGAGTAGTCTCATTGTGTCTCTTCAGAGGCAGGTAGAGACTCAGAGGGAGAGAGCGGAGCTGCTGCAGGCACAGTGTGCAAAGTGCAAGGAGAGCATTGCAACTTTCAGTCATCGTGTTTGGGAACTCAAGAAGAGGGAAAACATGTACGATGTACTGAAGGAAGAAGTGGCGGAACTGCGGGAAGAGTTCGAGAAGCCAAGAGGAACCGTAGGAACTAGAATGTTGTGTCTTCTTACTGCTTTCATTTGATGTCCGAAATGTTTTAAATTCGAATGTACAAAGTTTGAAATTCAATGAAATGAAGAGTTGATTTAAAATTCATGTTTTCTACTTTGAATTTAATGGATCTTTTGCATCAGAATATGGCTGGAAGAAGAGCTAGAAGCGGAGAATGTCTAGACTTGGAAACGGAGTTAGTGAGGGTCTATCAGACACTCAATGTCATTGCCATGAATTAGAACCAGGGGACGATGCTTGTGAATCCAATACTCAAAGCAATCAAACTCGTGGAATCATTCAAGCGGATGAAACCACCCGTGTTTGAGGGGAGGTCAGACCCTGACGCGGCTAACAATTGGATCCGACAGGTCGAGACTATCTTCGAAGTCTTGGAGACTCCGGAGGGCAGCAAGGTGAAGTTGGCTGCGTTGCAGTTCGAGAAGGATGCGGCTGTGTGGTGGCAGTCGATGAAGCGAACGATGGGAGATATTGTTCTTGATTGGGAGGAATTCTTGGAGGAATTCCGCAGTCATTATTTTCCATCAGACGTCCAGGAGAAGAAGGCCATGGAGTTTCTAGCGCTGCAGCAGGACGGCAAGTCGGTTAGGGAGTATGAGACAAGGTTTACTCAGCTCTCGAGGTATGCGCCCGAACTGGTGATGGACGAGGCAAAGAAGGCTCGAAAATTCGAGCATGGTTTAAGGCCAAGTCTGAGATCACGGATGATACCCCTCGGTATCAGGAGGTTTGACAAGCTGATCAAATGAGCTGTAGCCACTGAGGCAGACATGGAACAGTTCCACGCTGTTCAGAATCGGAGGAACAACTGGAATGTGGGGAAGAGGTCCGCAGTTGCTGGAAATGTCAAGGGATCGCTGCCGGCTCAAGGGTTCAAGCCTACGGGTGCGAATTCTGTCCATGTGGCGGGAAGACCCAAGAATACTTGGGTGAGACCTCTTGTGACTTGTTTCAACTGTGGAGAGATAGGCCACTACAAGTCTCAAAGCCCAAAGATGCAGGATGTCGTCCGTAATGGACCAACTCAGCAGGCTGGGAAGAAGCCGTACCAGCAGGGGCGAGTATTTGCCTTAACCGAAGCTGACGCTGATGAAGTGGATCACGTCATCACTGGTACGAGGGAGGATGTTTAAGAGTGTTTTTCTGTTGTTCTCTTTTTCCGCTTTATATAGTGAACTGTCATGTAACGAGTGTGTGTTATATAACAGGACAACTTTATTTGAATGGAAAGAAAGCTGTTGTTTTGTTCGACACTAGATCCTCTCATACCTTTATATCACCTAAATTTGCTAAAGTTTTGGGAGCTAAACCGAATGTATTTCCAGACAAGGTCTTAGCAGTAGCTACTCCGTCAGGGAAGACTTTAACCACTGATCGGTACTATGCAGACTGCGAGATCGTGATTGGAGATAGAATTTTCGGAATTGATCTGATCGAGCTGAATGTCTTAGGAGTTGATGTTATCATTGGCATTGATTGGATGTCGGTGTACAGTGTGAGCATCAAGTGCAAGACCAAGAAAGTAATAGTGAAGGCTCCAGGTGGTCCTGAAGTCACTTTCCAAGGGAAGAGGGGATATTCAGATTTGGTGGTTGCTATCAGCAAGAAGAAGGGGATTCCTGTAGAGGTGCAGAAAATTCCAGTGGTTCTGGATTATCCGACTGTATTCTTGGAAGATTTGCCTGGGTTACCTACGCATCGTGATGTGGAGTTCAGCATCACTATTCAGCCAGGGAGTGCACCCATTTTCAAGGCACCGTATAGGATGGCGCCTGTGGAGCAGAATGAGATCAAACGACAGATTGAGGAATTGTTGGAGAAAGGCTTTATTCAACCGAGTGCGTCACCTTGGGGAGCACCGGTGCTATTGGTAAAGAAGAAGGATGGTTCGATGAGAATGTGCATCGATTACCGAGAGCTGAATAAGATTACTATTCAGAACAAATATCCGATTCCACGGATTGATGACTTGTTCGATCGTTTACAAGGAGCAGCTGTTTTCTCCAAAATAGATCTTCGATCAGGATACCATCAAGTTCGAGTGAAGACTGAAGATGTGCATGACTGCATTCAGAACTCGATATAGGCATTATGAATTCTTAGTTATGTTGTTTGGAGTGACGAATGCACCTACAATTTTCATGGATATGATGAATAGAGTTCTAAGGCCGTTTATTGATTCTTTCGTCGTGGTGTTTATCGACGATATTCTTGTGTACTCCAAGTCAGAGGAGGAGCACACAGATCATCCGGCAGCAATTTTGAAGAAGCTTCAGGAGCATGGGTTGTATGCCAAGTTATCCAAGTGCGATTTTTGGAAATCTGAGGTGGCATTCCTGGGTCACATCCTTTCTAAGGAGGGAGTGGCAAATGATCCGCAGAAGATAGAGGCAGTGAAGGATTGGGCAAGGCCTACTACAGTGAAGGAAATCAGGAGTTTTCTTGGGTTAACTGGATACTACAGGAGGTTCATTCAGGGCTATGCTCAGATAACCGTGCTGCTCACTGGTCTGACCAAGAAGAATGTGAACTTCAAGTGGACTGAGAAGTGCGAGTAAAGCTTTTCAAGAGTTGAAAGAGAGGCTGACTACTGCTCCCATTTTAGTTTTGCCTAGTGCAGGTGTTGAGTATGATGTCTCAATGATGCTTCACATCGTGGACTTGGTTGTGTCATAATGCAAGAAGGGAAAGTGATCGTGTATGGGTCTAGGTAACTAAGACCTCATGAAAAGAATTATCCGACTCATGATTTGGAGTTGGCTGCGATTATCTTCGCCTTGAAGCAATGGAGACATTACGTGTATGGTGAGAAGCTGAACATGTACACGGACCATAAGAGCTTGAAGTACATCTATTAGCAGAAGGACCTGAATCTGAGGAAACGGAGATGGCTGGAAGTACTTGAGGACATTCGTCCGGAGATTAAGTACCATCCTAGAAAGGCTAATGTTGTTGCTGATGCACTTAGCCATAAGAGCAGTCTGGCTATTTTGATCACAACTCAGAGGCATCTTGCAGAAGAGTTGGATCGGGCAGCTCGTCCACCATCCTACACGACCCCGAATGTTCTAATAACATCTTGAAAACCCCCCAGCTCCCAACAATGCAGTGGCAAACCCATAAGCCTGATCCAAGCTTCTGTCTCTATTTTTTGTTCGACCGATCCCTCACTGCCAGTCCATGGTTTGATGGAAATCCCGTATCTACCTCCAACGGTCTTAATGAAATCTCGACGAGCCAACGCAGCCACCCCCTCACTCGTTGGAAACTCAGCCACCCAAAAATCTTTCACTCTGTTCAACTCCCACCTCCTTCGATCGAAGGAGTCAGAAAGACATCGCAGCCCTGTCACCACCTCCTCTGTCAATGGCCTCCCCTGAACCGCCCTGATAACTCCCAAGGTGCTTTTCAGTCTCTCCTTAGTCACCCTCATCTTCCCAGAGACGGAGACAATGGCTTCAACGGACTCTCTCTTCCTCGCCGTCTGCCTGTTCTCCTCCGTTAGTCCGAGTGTTTTCCTCTTGCCTCCTCTAATGTAGCAGTCTAGCACCCGGTGGCCTGGCTCTTTGCATTCGAAGCACACGAACACCCTGCTTGGGCATTCGTCTTTGCGTTGTTGGTCGCCGCACAAATGGCAAGACACATTCCAACTTTTTCCCCAAAGAAGTTTGTGTTTCTTAGAAGACTTCGATCAATAAACCTTGCACGGTCCCCCCCCCCCCTCCTCCTCCTTATCGGAGCTCTCCTTCCCACTATGTCGCAGTTCATGCAACGCTGCAAGAAGCTCTTCCTCAGATAGCTTGGACAGAGAGGTCACCATGCCCGGAGACTTAGTCGTCGCCTTGACTGAGGATTGGTTGATGCGCTGGTATTGAGGTGAGTTGATAGGTGAGCTCCGAAGTTGTTGAGGGTTGCGATGGAACAGCGTGTTCGGAGAGCATCTCAAATGGATGTGTTGCCTTGGTGATAAGTTGTACTTCGCTGTAGTTTTAGACGGTGATCTTGATCTCTGATGTCGGTGGCCACTGCCGCCGCTCCCCTAAAAAGGGGATGTTATGGTGGTCGCCAGCGGCGAAGACCTCCTTGCTTCCTTCCTGATATCGTGGTGTCTTGCAGGAGAACGCTCCCAGTAACCTTCCCTCTGGCCTCCCCCTCTATTATCATCACGTTCAAGTCTGTTGCGTGGGTTGCGCCGTTGGTCGTCGCTGCTGTGTTCGTGCGGCACCCAAGCCCGGGCCCTCCCTCTATCTCTCATGTGGCATCTCTCATGGCTGTGGAGTGGACAGGGAATTTGCAAGTGGGAAGTGTAGGTTAGGGTGGTTAGAAAGGTTTTGGGTGACTGTGTGGTAGATGAAAGGCCTGCAAAGGAGATGGAGGAGGTTGTTTAGGAGTTGGAGGAGGATAGGTGAAGGAGATTGTTTAGGAGTTGGAGGAGGATAGGTGAAGGAGGTTGTTTAGGAGTTAGAGGAGGAGGATAGGTGGAGGAGGTTGTTTAGGAGGTGGAGGAGGAAGAAGGAAGTGGGAGAGGCCATGCCATGGGTTGAGTTTTTGGGAGAGGAGAGAGAAGCTCCAGGAAATCAGGAATTCCCAATTTTAATCTAGTTACTCATCTTGTTTGAGATATGTGATTACAATAAAAAATGTGAATCAAGCGAACCAACCAATGTAAAGATCAAGTGTGTTTCCCCATGCATGTGACAGACACCGTACAACAAGATTAGTTTTCATAACAAAACTGAGAAATCATAAAATGAAGATATAAAAAGTAACCCTCAGCAACAAAGGAATTTTTCCCAAAATGACCCACTTTTTGTAAGTTTTCCCAAACTGACCCATTTTGTTAAAAAAACTCCCAAACTGACCTACTCGCTATCTCAGTTAACGAGTTTAGGCAAAAAAAACACTCGCTATCTGAGATAGCGAGTGTTACGTTTGTTTTTTTTATTTCTCCCTGGCCAAGACTCGCTCTCAAAAAACGATGTGGTTTTTACCAAACTCACTTTTTGAGACAGCAAGTGTCGATTGGGGGTTTTTTATAACCATACTCGCTGTTTCGACCTCACTCTCTCTCTCCCTCTTCCTCTTCTAAACCCGAAACCTTAACCCATTTTTTTGATCTCTCGTCGATTAACCCAAAAATCCTCGCTCCTGCTGTTTCGATTTTCCACATCTCTCACCTACCATCTCTCCTCACACTCTCAACCCCTTCTCTTCACACTCTGAAAACCCTAAACCCCAATATCCAAGAAAATTGTTAAATCGGGATTTTGGGAAAAAAGAGTGCGGTTGAAGGACATACATCGACATCATATTCACTATCTACCTCTTCAATCACCCAACTTTAACGGTATATTTCCCATACAGTTGCATTTTTTATTTCGGGTTAATTTTGAGAAATGTTGAGAAATTGTTAACGGTATATTTAGATATTGTTAGTGATTTTGAATAGAAGTGTTGAGAAATTTGGAATAGGAATTTTGATAATATATGTAGGAACATAGTGTAGAATTTTTTTGAAAAATGTTGAATAGGAAATTTGATAATATATAGTAAATTTTTTTTAAGGGTTTTTAACATGTATGTCCCTAACAAATATGTGAATATTACATATACCCCTCACAAATGTGTATTTTCACATTTACCCCTAACAATGTGTATCCAACCTCTGAGTTCTACTTTACAAACATAAAAATTTATGAAATATACAGTTATGTTTAATAGATTTTATGTAAAATAACTGAAATACCCTTCATCTACTAGTTGAGCTTATTCTTCTAACTTTTTATAAACTGAATCGTCTATAAAACCAATTGAAACACATCAATCTTTCTCAATTTTTCTTCAATCTTCTTAAATTGACAAATTTACAGTACATCTTTATTATTTCATCTTTTTCATCATGTTTTCTAGCCAAATTCGTTACTAATCTTATAAGTTTCAAATACATATAGTTTGATGCAACTTTTAGGGTTAAATAAGAAATAAGCTCATAATGTTAGGGGCATATATGAAAATACACATTTTTGAAGGACATATATAATATTAGCATATTTGTTAGGGGCATACACGTTAAAAACCCTTTTTTGAAATGTTGAATTGACAATACCTTTCAGCTGTACATTAGTACAATGATGAATATATCGATATTCGACGAACAATCGAACAGCACTAGAATAGTTCTATTATTCAAAAATATTGGATGATTGTTAATTAGAAAATATTGGATGATTGATAATATATGTAGGTATGTAGTGTTAAATTTTTTGAGAAATGTTGAATAGGAATTTTGATAATATATGTAGGTATATAGTGTAGAATTATTTGAGAAATATTGAGAAATTTTTCTATATAGTTTGTATATAGTTTGTATGTAGTTATACATTTTTGTATAGTTAATAACAATTTGTTTAAATTGTAGTGTACTCTCATTTATTATAAATGGCACGCTCGCGGGGTAATGTGGAGGATGGAACGAGTAGTAGACCACACTCGAGGCGACGGACCACATACATATTTTGGCCCACCTCCTCGTGATCGACATGGTCATGGTAGAACTGAGCGTACTAATGTAAGTGAATAATTGTTTACATTCGATCAGTTTGATTATCATTCAATAAAATGTCATATCGACGTAATGATTTAAAAAAAATTGTAGGTCTCAACTAATCCTACCGCTTCACCAAATGAGGTGGGCCCTTCTTATCAGCCCCTTCTTCATCAGCTTATGTTCCACTTGGAGGTCCAGGTCCCCTCGACCCTACACTGCTTACTCTCCAATCTCAACACCATTCAAAAGCCATGTGGGAAGGCAAATCTAAGGAGTGTACATTTAGGGGGCACAGTACACTGCCTATGCACCCACGGATTCACGAGATTCTACGGGATTGCAGCTTATACGGTATTGGACTGATGAGCTCGATTAAATGTGATTAGCTTCTTCTTACTGCACTTCTTGAGAGATAGCGGCCTGAAATCCATACCTTCCGCTTGCCGGTCGGGGAGATGACCGTAACACTACAGGACGTCTCCATACTCACAGGTCTTCCAGTCGATGGTCAGGCAGTGACCGAGACGATGGACTTCGAGCCGGAATATCTTGTGGAACAATACCTCGGTGTAGAAGTCGAAACGGGGACAGTAAATGGAAAGTTCATTTGCTAGAAGTGGTTGAAGGACACTTTAAAGAATAGGTTGAATGAGGATTTGACTGACGTCGAGGTTGAGTGCTATTGTAGGGCGTACATCTTGACACTATTTGGTGGCGTGATGTTTCTGAACTCGACTGGTTATTCAGTGTCGTCGATGTACTTGCTATTGATTGCTGATCTGCAAAGAGTCGAAGTACACAGTTGGGGTAGTGCCACATTGGCCTCACTATACAGAAGTTTGTGCAACTGCTCTCTTGGTTTGGTGCAGATGAATGGACCAATGACTTTGCTTCAAGTGTGGAGTTGGGAACGTATTCATGTTGGTCGGCCAATAGTGATTAAGCAATCACCTAATTGGATTCATGTCCCCGAGAACCAACACATGTTACCTCCATAAGGTGTGTACTAGTCCGGGAATCTCACATGGAAGGAGAACCCAAACAGATGCCTGACTTACTTTCGAGATAAATTGGATAGATTGACAGATGATTGCATCAAGTGGAAATCCTACACGGAGGAGCATTTGGGTCAACTACCGCCTATTTGCTTGTAGGCGTGAGTTGTGGCTGACAAAAGCACCTCTAATCAACTTTGGCACAGTCGAATTCTACTTCGCTAATAGAGTGCTACGTCAGTTTGGCCTGCTTCAAAGTATTCCGATTGTTGAACCGTACAATGCCGAGATGCATTCTCTTACTGGAATGGGTCGACAACCTGGTCACAATTGGGCCGCATGTTTGATTACATATGTTGAGAGATGGAATGCGCACCGGTTCGATGAAATCATTGGTGACCTTCCTCCGTTCGATGCATCGATGCATGGGACTTACATGGCTTGGTATGAGAGGATGATTAGACGTTATATCTCTCCCACAGTGCAGACTCTAGCTGGTGTGGAAGTCCCGATTCGTCGACGAGCCGCCTAACCAGCAGATGACCATTCAATGAAATTGCCTATGTTCCAACCGAAGGCATCAACCATTCGTAAACTCGTAAGTTTTGTTGTGTTAATTTATTATTCTGTAAAATTTATGTTTTTTTTACATAAGCACTTCACCTAAAATTGTAAATTTTCTTGATGTGTAGATGACTTGGATACAGGTGAAAGAATGCGTTGCTGTGTTGAGGAGTAATGTTGCCAAACCGATGAAGGATTTTGCACGCAAGATGATTATATCATGTCGTGCACAAGATGATATTGTCGGCGAAGGAGTTACATTAGATGCCATATTAGCAACTCCTGCATTCCCAACCAATCGACGAGGTGGTCGTGTTAAGAAAGTGGTGTATAGACCCCCATATAGTCAGAGAATATTAGAGAGTGACTCTGAAGATGAACCTAGAGCTGATGAGGCACAAGAAAATATTGAAGGGACACAACCACATGAAGATGATCAAATTCCCCTATCCAGTGTCACTCAAGCTACTCCATCACGTGCTAAAAGGCAAAGGAGATCCCCCCAATTTTTTTACACCCAATCCGTGAAGGTAGCCATTACTCGTCGCTTTTTCAAAGTTTATGAATGTATTCATGTAAGTGAAGGTGAAGGGAGTATATATATGTATTCATGTGGTTTTTGATATATCCATGGAGGGTATATATGTGCTTGTATAAATTCATGTAGGTGAAGGTGAAGGAAGTGGATTTGTGAACTTTTTAAATTTTTGAATGTATAAAGGAACGTTATTGAGTATGGGTGTGTGAGTGTGCTTGTTTTAAATTTATGTGTTGATGTTTATTTTGAAATTTATGATGGATTACAAATTGTTGAATTGTTGATGGATTAGAAATTGTTGAGATGGAAATTGTTGAATTTGTGAAGGGTTAGAATATTGGTGAAGTGCAAATATTGGAAATTGTTGAATTGGTGAAGTGCATATGTTGGAGTTGCTGTATTTGATGTGGTGGAAATTGTTGAATTGTTGTATACAGGGCAGACTGCAAATTCAGTTTCAATTGGAATTTTTTTTGCCTAAACTCGCTTTCTCAGAAAGCGGGTCTGGTATAAACCTCCTCACTTTCTGAGAAAGCGAATTTAGAGTCTGGATAGTGGTATTTCTCAATAGACCCGAGGTTTGAACCTCCTCGCCTTCTGAGAAAGCGAGTTTGGAGTTGAGAGATTTCCAGAGCCTAGCTAGTCTCTGGAAATTTCTCAACTCAACAGTCGCTTTCTCAGAAAGCGATGGGATTTTGCCTACACTCGCTATCTCAAAATTTCATATATGTGCATGTTTTAGTACCCAAGTTAACACTGTGCAAGTTCCCACCCTTTCGATCTCCACCTACCATGCGTACACCTGTTTTAACGGAAAAAACTCCAGGTTGATGATGAAACATTATAACCTCATGTTGGTTTGCTCTCTCACGCTGAATATCGATTAATTCCCGTACTCTTTGAGCAAAAATCTTTCCTTCAGATAAAATCTTATTGGCTTCCTGTCGACGAGTAGTAAAAAAAGAATTTAGACAATAAAAGATCATCTCCACATTCGCAGTTACCGGTAAACTACGAACACCTTTCAAGACTGAATTGAAAACTTCTGATAGGTTCGTAGTCATTATGCCGTATCATCGACCTTCATCTGCATAAAGTGCCTATTTCTAAACCGGTTTCTCTTTCAACCAATTAGCCGCCTCGACATTGATGATTTCAAGTTCCGCGAGTTTGGTATTGAACTTTTTAGGTTGGTTTTGACATGTTATAATTTTTGTTTTTTTCCTCATAGCCTTACTACCAAATTTATTGAAGAAATTTGTAGCGAAATGTCGCATACAATAATGATGATATTTAGGTTCGTTCCAAGCTCCATTTTGCAATTCCATAGCAGACAAAATACCAACATGACGATCAAAGATAACACACAACTCAGTTCGATCGGTGACAAAATAATGCAACTCATGAACCATATCCAAGTATATATACCCACTCCATCAACTAATGCAAATGCAAAGGGAAATAAGCTAACATTCGCATTTGGGGAAACAACAATTAACAAAAAAACTCTTGTGTTTACCGTACAAGTGAGTTCCGTCAACACTAATAACAAGTCTGCAGAACTTAAAACCTTCAATCGAAGCACCAAATGCCCAAAATACTCCCTTGAATGTTTCCTTGCTAGGACCAGACTGATATTTATTCCAGTGGACAACGGTTCCTGGATTTGCTGCTTGTATTGCTGATAGAAGAAAAGTCAACTTCGTATATGCTTCTTCGAAGGTACCGAACAACCTCTCAATTGCTTTTTGTTTTGCAATCCAAGCCTTCTTATATGAAATCCGATAATTATTTTGTAGTTTCACTATCTCAATAATGGCCCGCGGTGTTAAATCTATCTCAGACTTCACCACACTCACAATCAAATTGCAAACAAGGTTAGAATCAACTTTACAGTGGTTCTGATTCAACATGGGATTCGTACAGGTATGAGGCCCAACTATATTATTCACCACGAAATTTGTCCCACCTTTTAGAACGATTGCTCGTAATCTTCAAGGGCAGCCACCCTCACTTACTACTGGGAGAATTTGCACCATCTCCTCAATTGTACATTTTCTAGGTGCCAATTTACATTTAACGATATACAGTGTCGGTGTAGATTTCAATGTGACGAATTCCCGATGTTTCTTAATAGAATACAGCTTCACAACCTGCCGAATCGACTCTTTACTTACAAACTCCTGTCCAATGTACAATTCATCTACATTGGATGAACCGGACGACTCTTGTGGAACTTGATGTACTCTAGCAGCTTGTGTTATCTCCTCGGTAACATGAGCGTTAACATTGGCATAGCTATCAGTAGCTCTCACTTCATTAGTCCTACTCTCATTTGTGTTTACATTTGCATATTCATCACCTTTGTCCTCATCATCATTTTCTACACTCTAATTAACTTCATTGTTCGTTTCTTCCTCTTCTTCATCATCATCTAATAGGTCGTTATTAATGGTAGCATTTTGAAATAATTCAAATAAAGTGTCATTTCGAACATAGTCATGAACTGGACTAGGTTGACGTGGCAACTCAACATTTGTAGAATTCGGGCTTGTTGTATTTGTGAACGTGTCTTCTTGTGGGGACAGTGGGATTTCTTGTGAAGTTTGAACAGGGTTAGACCTCATCTGCTGTGTCGGTACTTCTCGTACGAAGCTTGAACTAGGATTATCATGTGGCTGAGCATTCATAATTTAGATTTGCTGAATATATAACTCCAATGCAGACCAAGTACTATTGGGATCAAGTGTCCTAGCAATCATTGACTTCATAGCATTATCAGTAGATACGGGCACTGTCATAAAATACTGACCATCTCCTTTTCCTGCTGCATATCGAGCTAAAATTTTCACATTCCATTGAGCTCTATCCCAATTAATAACTTCATAATTTTTCTCAACTATTTCTACCAATGTAATGGTACGAGGTGCCCAAACTATTTCAAGATCAACGGTACTATAACAACAACCTATCTTTGGATCACGAATTATTTCACCACCAAAGTATGACCAAATAGGAATATCGTAATCCATACCTATGTATATTTATACGAAATTACGAGTTATTATCTAGCCACAAACAAAACCTACAAAAATGTACAAAATAATAGGTGATATAAATCATACCTTCACAACAATAATCGGAAGGATATAGCCGTAGACATATGGGTAGAAGAGTTGAAGTTTATCGAAATTCCAAAATATGGATCTTTCAGAAGATGGGTTTAGGGTTTTGAGAGTAGAAGGTGAGAGGGTTAGGAGATTAAGTAAATATATTTAGATTTATAGGAGATTTTGTTGGTAGGAGATCGAATTTGGGAGGCTAGGGTTTTGGGTTTCAAAGTTAAGAAGAGAGTAAGAATAGAGATAAGAAAGCGTAAGAATGGAGATAAGGAGAGGAAAAAATTCGAGCCTGTGGTCTAAAAAAATCCCAATCGATACTCTCTATCTCAAAAAGCGAGTTTGGTAAAAACCAACTCGCTTTTTGAGACAGCGAGTCTTGACCAGGGAGAAATCAAAATAACACAAAATAACACAAACGTAACAATCGCTATCTCAGATGCGAGTGTTTTTTGCCTATGTTATCTGAGATAGCGAGTATGTCAGTTTGGGAATTTTTTTAAAAAGTTGGTCAGTTTGGGAAAAACTTTCAAAAAAGGGTCATTTTGGGAAAAAAAATTGCAACAAAGGTACGTATATCATATGCTGCCGCGAAGCTAAAATAACAATGAGAAACTTCCTCCTCAAGCCAATTTTGAGGAGAATCCAGCAAGACAGACAAGCTAAATAACTAAAAGCTTCATCTAAATTGATATAAACATTTGGCATTTTCTTTGCCCCTGAGATTGAAATACAGATGTAACATTAAGGCAGAAAGATTTGATCTTATGGAGCTCGATGGAAGTAATTTTAAACTGAGAGATAGAAGGAACAACTCGAATATTTAAGATTTCCGAAGACTACCGAGGTAGAGAAGATGATCAAAAAAATATCAGATCAAATTAAGGCAAAAATTTGTATCATACGTGCATCATGAGAGACAAAATGAAGATACCCACACACACACAAATTACAACCCAAAAAAGGGTTGTTGAGCAAAGGAAATACTGGCACAACCCATAAGACCATAAACCAACTTTGTCTATGCAACATAATCTCAACATACAGCCACTGCTTATAAACACCCACAATACGGCACAAGGAAAGTCAAGAGTGCGGTAAAATGTTTGCACTTCATCATCACAAATCAAGCAGTAATTTTGTACAACACTTGCAGCGAATACGCCATGCAGACCAGAAACAGAAAAATGAATAATATTGAAAAATGAAAGAACAACAAAATAAGAATTGCTAAAAACAATCTATATCTTATACAAGACAAAAAGAAGCTAACTTGAAATTGCCACTAACAGTTAACACCACTGCCACAAGCCTCAGAAATACAGGATAATCTAGCCAAAAACTGAACCCGCGGGTCCCTAATTCGGATTAGTATGCAAGTATTCACAAATTCCATGGTAAGAATGTACAGATGACTAGTAGAAACCTATATTCTTTTGTATAATGTTACAGAAGCCAACCTTTCGCTGTCAGCCCTTCCATACGGCAGCAAAGAAGGCTATAGAACAAAGCATACCACCAGAGATCAATTTCAATCCAAGACACCCCCTTTGTACAATTGCTCACAAATACATAGCTGATGTCAAAACTTAGTGACAACAATTGCATCAAGACTATGTTGGCCAACTCGTCCCCCCTCCCCCCCCCCCCCCCCCCCCCCCCATACTATGATCATCATCTTCTTCGGCAGCATATTCACATAGGCAAAGTTCCAATCATTTATAAGTTACAATTGGGGATAATACATCATTTTGGCTTCAACAAAATATGACTGAAAGCTCTATCAGCGTTTCCAGCAGATCCTACCCACCAGGCTCTTCGGTCTCATGAGAATCGGAGTCATGGAGGACTGGCTTCCCACTGGAGACATAGTCAATAGGAACATACGCAAAACCTTTAGGAAGTCGTTGGTTCTGCACTGATGCTTGATGAGAAGTCATCACCACTTCTTTGTGGAAAGTTTCTGTGTGCTGCAAAGGCGGAGTGGACAAAACAAGGAAAAAGTGCAGAGAAATCAGCATCATGCGGTGGAGCAAAAAACAATGGTATATCATAAATAAAAAATGTAGTCACAAGTAGATGAAAATTCCATTAAAAAGCCAATAAGGTTCTACCAAGTTCTTCGACAACAAAGTATTGAGAATAAGCTGAAGGTACGAGACAGCTACATAGGTATGCTACTGGATCCAAGAAATCTAAGAGTGCAAAACAGTAGCATCTAACACTGTTAGCATCAATAGTCTACATCCACATAATTCTAAAGTTTCTCATGTAAGTCCTGAAATTCCTTTAGTTATTGACAGCAATTTTTTTTTAATGAAAAGTTGACTCATGAAATGATCATTACAGAATAACAGTGAGAATTATACACAAAAAAGAGGTGTCATGTTCAATGGGGTCTTTAACATACAACTGATCAGCTACTTTCATATTTATCCTCCAAAAATCAATATGTTTCATATTGGTAAACTGCAGCAAACTATCATGAACTTATATTGCTTTTTAACTTTACTATCATGAACTTGCGGTATTGTGTGTGCCTAGTACCTACCTTGAGCTTGTTCTGCTTTGTATTTTACTAACAAAAACTAGGTTTGTGTTTTCACTTTACTACCATAGCATATGGTTGTACCAAAAAAATTAAAAAGATCATGGTAGTAAAGTAAAGCAAAAAAATTATGGTAGTCACGCGTTGTAAAACAAGTATCATAGTAGCAAAGTAAGAAAAGAAAACAAGTTCATTGTAATTCGCAGTTATTTACCCTTTCATATTTGCCCTATGTGAGGCCAACACTTTGCTAATCAGGGTATATTCCATGTAATCAATAGGGAAAACTTCATATAATTAATGGAAGGCGGACAAATTTACTGAAATAACCTTGTCAATTCCTTCACACCCCCTTCTCTACAGTGGAAACCCAAAATCAGATTTATCTATCTTCAATAATTCCATACATGGGCTGTGGTTTCTCTATCCAGTCTCACACTCAATCGCTGAAGAGACTCACTAGTATCACCTCTCAATGGATTAGGTATCCTAAAAATTCCATGTTTGTTTGCTCATTTGGTATATCTCAAAACCCTAATTTCTTCTTCTTTTAAATTCAGATAAGGCTAAGTTAGTCATTTACCATGTATAGTAATGGTCTAACCATGATTTAGTTCAATAAATCTATCAAAGTTATAACTTAACCATGGGCACATGGTCACGGGCAAGTATCAAGATATAAAATTTTGAGGGATACATATGAAATTGGCATATTTGTGGGGGGAATAGGTACTAAAAACCCTTTTCAATAATTAACAGGTATAAGAAATTAGCTTGGGCACATGGTCCCAAGATGGCAGCGAGGGGTGTAACCTATAAAATCACACATAAAGGTATAGGTGCGGGACATGACAAGGTTACAGATATGAGACATGGCAAATTTGTAAGAAGTATGACATAGGAGAAGGAAATAATATACCACAATTATTGCATTAGTTAGATGATATCCAACAATAAAACTAAGAATTACATAGTCAAAATAAGATATCTAAGTTCCACAGAAAAGTAATGATAGATGGCCAATAAAAAACTTTAAATGCCCACAATCATGATAGAAATAACAAGCACAATCATGATAAAATAACAAGAGTGTAGGACACACGTAAGGAGTGCTAGACACGTGTCTAAGCAGTGTCCATTGTGTCCAACACGTGTACAACCAAATGGAAAAAGTTACCATGCTACATTGGATATAACTGTTAAATTCTGTCAGATGCAAGTCGACAAAATAGTTTTGCAACTAGTGAAACTTTTGAGACATGAAAGCAAAGAAAGATCGGGCTACCTTCCTTGCCTTGATATTTGTTTCTGCATCATCTGCTGAGCTCCTCGAAGGAACAGATGTTGTTCTATGAGGAAGTTGCTTGCCAGAGGAAGAAATTCTATCAGGTATTTTGTGTTTGAATGACAGTTGGGATGTTGAGCTGTCATCAGTCTTTCTATCCATATCCAAGGACAACTTAACATTACGTTTGCCCGAAACTTTGCTGTCCACGGTGGCTTCTTCAGATCTCTGAAGTGTTCCACTGAATGTTGATTTGTTATCTATGGAAGTGGTTGCGGATTCTGAACTGACTCCAGGTGGGTAGGAGCTCCTCACAAGCATCTTGTACGCAACACAATCCCTTCTTGCAGCTAGTATCTCATGGGAACAAAGAACCAAGTCTCTCTGGTAAAATAAAAAAAATTAAGATCACATGCGCATACATACATAATATTCTTCAGAATTTATTGCATGTACACATCCAACTTTATGTGTGTGGACAAATGCGTTTTTATTTACATATGTTCCAAAAAAAGCACGGAAATGCAAGAACTACACTCATCAATAATGGTTAACGTGGCATCATTCTCACAAATCCAGCAGTGGGTAAAATGTCTTTCTAAGTATATCTCAGCATTCAAGTGTGTATTCTGAGTATATAATATATTTTTCCTTCAATATTAAGTTTTTCTAGTAATAATACAGTTTTTCTAGTTTTACTTTAATATATTTAGACAAGGTCCTGACTGTGTAAAACAATATACCTTTACTTTTTCCCTTTTGTTGATTCTCTCACAAAGTAAGCGCACTCTCTCCAGTTCAAACTGCACAAACAGATTTCAAGGCAACCTCAGTTATAACTAAAACTATTTCTCCAAAATAACTCTTCAAAGTTCTCAAGCAAAAAGCAGTGAAAAAGTACTAAAACAAATGTCTAAAATCTATATCATCCAAATATCCCATTTCCCATTCTTAGAAAGACATGGGAAAAGGTCAACTAGCAAAGATAAAAGCAATGTCTTCTATTAGCATCATGATTTCACACATCATACCCGTATCTGCTTTATGTTCTTCAGCTCTTCAGCTCCATGTTGTTGATTATCAGCCTGTGAATTTTGAATTAACAAAGTAAGCACGGATGCACAGGTTACAGTAAGAAACTATCAAGGGATCCAGTTTATGATTCATAGGTTATGAATCATACATGAACTGAGAGAGAGAGAGAGAGAGAGAGAGATAAGAAAAGAAAAGAGTCTCTCAAAAACTCATTTTGGTTAAATACCCAGGAGGCCAATACAGATAATAATTACTTTACATAGAAGATTATTAGAAAGATACACGGAGAAAAAGGGATATCTTTGCAAGATTTTCATTGATCTATACATAGGCTTAAGGCCCCCAAGAAGATTATGTGATAGATTCTGCAAGTGTCTACTATGTGTTTATGTAAATAAGGATATGTGTAACATAGTAACCAGTGTGCGAGTAATTGGAGGGAGATATTATCATGGGATTCCACCAAAAACCATACTAACTCTTTATCTCTTTGCATTGGTCACAAATACACACCAAGTATTTCGATGATAAAGTTCCTGGTATTTAGTTGTTTGCTAAAAGTATTGTAGTTAATTAAACTAGAGAAGAAAACTTTCTAAATAAGAAAGGTGGAGAGAAGTTTTGGAATCTAGAGGATTTCTAAGCAATGGGTCAAAACAGAGTAAATCAAATGTAACTTCAACATTAATATAAGAACTTCACTCTGATGGTCATGAAGTACCTAGAAGTTACAATTTTCATGAATCAATCATTAATCAACAAGATTGAACAGAAGCTTAAAGTATAAGATAGAAATTAAAGTGTTGACACCAAATGGAAGCAAAGGGAATTTTATACAATGTTGAATAGTTAAGGAAAACTACATCCATAAAATGAGGATATTGAGATCTCAGGTTAGCAAAACACTGACAACATAAGAAGGGAGTGCATTCATGAAATTAGCCATAGCTTCGATTAAGAAAAAAATTAGGGAAAACTAATTTAGATGATATTTGTGCAATCGCAATGATAAATTGCAACTTGACAGATAGTAGCTTCTCAAGCAAAGAAAACTACGGATAAACTTGAAATAGTATTGGATGAGACAGTTAAGGATGAATTGGTGATTAATTTCATATAGATGGCCCTTAATAAGTGATTTCAATAATTTAAGTTGCAGATTTTCCATTATGTAATTCATGTCTGATGGAATTCACAAATAACATGAGAAGAAATCCTTAACAGAACAAAAGGATAAATTGGGTGAGGAAATAATGGATATAAATCAAAATATATGATGGCACGGGAGGAAGTTAAAAAATCTGACATCTAATAACTACTACCTTCTGTCTTTGTTCGACGCTGTGCTTTTCACAATAGGCCTTGTGGTGAGACCTGCCACCAATAGTTTTAACATTCATGTAGAAACCAGCAATTCTAGCACAATATGGGTGGAAAGTGACTTGGCAGTGACCAAAACTGCACTGCAGGGAAAGAATAATGAACTATCAGATCATAAATAGCTAAGATTTCATTAGGCATTGATAAGAAGAAAAGAAAGCAGCATATCAAACCTTTGAACAAACACCAATGTTCTGATGGCAGATACAGCAGTTGTACAAGTTCTTCTCTTTGGAAATGGCATCCTGGACAAAAAACAAAATCAAATTCTGAAGGAAAAAAAAGGTCACCACTATAACCAATTGTTTTTTTGTCAAATTAGAGATCAACTGTAAGCAGTATAAAAAAACTAGCTAAAGAAAAGAAGAAACAATGAACACTTGATCAAATGAAAACTGATACCCAATGCATTACCATTCCATCTATATGATTTTGTTGTCCTCTTCCCAACTCCAGCAGCCACTTAAAAAACAAAAGATTTGTCAACAGCAGAAAAAAATACTAGACGAAATAAAAAGCATACTGATTCTATATGTGATGCAACAATCATTATAAACAAAAAGAAAAAAGAACTGTAATACCTCCGCACAGAAAGCATGAACCCATTGACCATTTGTTGTCTTCCGAAAAGCACCAGTGCCACCGCCACACAAACAACATTGGGTCACTGACCCCATATTATCAAATTGATTTCTAGGGCTTCCCAACTGCGACATCTCCTCGCACAACTCGCATTTCCAGGGACCAATCGGATCTTTCAGCTTCCGATAGCAGTCCAAGTGAACAGGAACCTATCCATTTTTTATTCTTAGTAATCAAAAATGATAGCGAAGAATTTATAAAGTAGCAAATCAAAAATGGTCACTGACCTTGCAGCTGGAACAAACAAATATCCGGTTCAACAATGTCTCAGATCGCCTACAAATATCACAAAACAATCCGTTCTCGTTCGAACATTCTGAGTGGAAGATACCAGAAGGTTTATCTTGCGAGACTCTAACAATAGCTTGCCTTTGGGTGTCCTTTAACCGTGACCCCAGAGGAGAATGTCCGGCAGCTCTCCCAAGTGTACCATTAACCTTTGGAGAACTCTGCAAGCAGCACAAAGCTTCAAAATGTGGATTACCTTACACATTGAGAAATAACTACGAAGTATGTGTGACCGAGGCATGTACTCACAAACATGAAAGAGAAATAGATAAATAGAGATGAGAGAGAGAGAGAGAGATTTAACCTCTTGATGAGGAAAGCTCGTCCCATCAGTTTCATCTTTCCGCAGCAAGGTATTTCTAGAAGAAGTGGCAGCAGCTGCAGCTGCAGCAGCGAGGACAGCCTGAGCTTCTCTGTGTTTTCTCTCTTTCCGTCCCCATTTCTTTGCTTCTCTAACCTCACGAAGATATTGATTGATAAGTACTGAATCCCATTGCTGCTTCTTCAATGCCTCTACCTCTTGAGGGAGTTTCTGAACTACCCTACCCATTAAATCTTCTGTAACCGGAAAAAAATTAGCACCATTCAGTAAGCACACAATAAACAAATTTGAAGATAATCAGACTAACTTAAAATAAACAAGCTGGAACAGGGTTGCGATCCTGACCAAATCCATGCTTGGTTGAAACAGTATTGTCAAGTAGCTTGTTTTGTAAGTAGATAATTTCCCCTTCTAGTTCATCCTCAGGAGAAAGCTCCAATATCCCCATATTTTTTGCCTTGGTCAATTGGTCCACCTCTTTAGGGTCCACCACAAAATCCATATTTGTGCAGCCGGAAGGCAAGTAGTGGTTAGACGAGTCACTTGCTTTGGCAGATAACATTGTGTTTTCACTTTGACCTGTCAGGAGAAGAATTAAGAAGACAATGATTTAAAAAACATATACAGCATAGATGAAGATCATCATCATGCAGACCTCCAGTAATACATTACCATTAGTGTTCGATTGTCCGCTTTCCCGCATGGTTAGGACATCCTCTTCTACTTGCATCAACCTTCTCTGGATGTAAGGATGAACATAAGAACTAGAGCATGATCCGCTATTTCTGCATAAAAGAAAGCTAATGGTTATTAGGATATCAAGAACTGTACAATCTGCAGAGCGCAGTTGAACTTAAATATGCAACTGCGTTTATCTGCAAAGACATCTAAGAACCACTATCTTGGAGAATTTCGATATAAGAAATTAGAGAATAAACACTGCAGCAATCGTCAACACACCTTCCTTTCTTTACAGCATCAACTGAACATGTATTGGTCAGGGCCTCGTCAGTTTGGCCATTACCAAGTTCTGTTGATATGAGATTTTTTGCTGTACACTCTGGCTGTTGTTGAGTATCTGACATCTCATCCTTTCCTACCATGGTTGAGTTTCCTGCCCAGTATAAGTCAGAAAAATGAGAGGCGGATGAGGTTAAAATACATATCAAAAGAATAATTGTAAAAGAAATCAAAAAGATAAGATACGATTTGTCCTAGTAGCAACAGCATGCTTATCTGCGCCCCTGAATGCTTTTCCGAGTATTTATATCTACACTATCTACAGTACTATATAATGGAAGGAATAGTGTCATTGGCCTTCTCCCATTATAATAACATTCACAATAAACCTTTAAGATTACACCTGCATTTCGTTTTTCAAGACCAAATACTAACTATTCATTTCTTTATTAAAAACCACTGACCAGTGATCAACACCCTTGATGTTGATTTCATCTCTCAAACCTCACAGAAATAAGTTCCCAATATTGAATTCCCAGACACATAGGTGGATTGGAGACTCATGGCCAGAAAAATACTTCCTAATGCATGTACACATTATTTTATATGGAAAATAGAAAAGGAAGTGTTTGAAGAGACGAGATGTGACGGATTTTACAAAATATTTGACATATCTATAACTATATCAATGATGGTTAAGATATCTGTACTTCTACAAAATGCGAAGGGTGTTTGTCATTCGTTCACGACACATGCATCTATCTTTCCTTCTTTTTTCTCTTTTTGACTTACGGAACTAATTCTTTGCTTTCTTTTACTGCATTAAATGTGTCAGTGTGCCAAAAAAATTCTCCTGTTTAATGCCCTTTTATAACATCTACTTTTAAAGACTTCTAAGGATATCTCATTCAATATGCCTTGCATATTTTTTTCTCTTATAATAAAATGCACTTCATTTTAATATTGCAGTAAAATTTATTGTGCTGCATCTTTTTATGTCCATTTTCACATGCTAAAATCTAGTGTCCTTAGTAGCTGCTACATTTAAATGAGACCACATCTATAAATGACACCAGAACTAGTATCATATTCATTGAAGCAGGTGTGGGTGGAGAGGCTACTTGATTGTACAATTTTATGTGCAATGGAGATGCACTTGGACCTTTCAATAGCAAGACCAGTATAAAAACTGGTAAAAGAATCCAAAAGATCATCATTGTGTCATTTACCTAATTGTGAGAGAAAATACAACCCCAAAGGATGTTATTAATATTATAAAACAAATTGAAGTCACATGTAATGATGTAAACATCACAGGTTATTGTTTATATTACTCTCCATTCCACACTCAGACATGTATAAACCAGACTCTAGGAAGCACAGATACAGGATATGACAGAGATATGAGTATTAGACAACCAAATGTTGTGGAAGTTAGAATAATTCGCCACAGCCATAGTATATATTATCACAATTATGCATAACTAATCAACATGGCATCCAAAAATATACTATTCGAGCGACAAAATTTAAATTAGATATATTGCTCCATGTAAAAGTAACAATCATCATATGCCTATACAATATATTAAAATACGATTTTATCAATATATATATATATATATATATATATATATATATATATATAAAAGGAATGCTCCATTGCAAACGCTATATATTGTGCCAACGCGAGCAAACAACCTAGGCCATTGTTTCACACAGCTTAATACTCAATATAGTTATAAACTAAGCAGTAGTTTGAAACAATGACCTAGGTGGTTTGCACGCGTTTGCACAATATATAGTGTTTGCAATGGAGCATTCCTCCATATATATATACTAGATTTGCCTGTGGGCACGTGCCTACAGCACGTCTTCAGAACGATACAGTATATGAACAGCTTTGTAAACAGTAAATCAACAATTATGTAGCTCAAGTTTGAATAGTATGACAATAATTAGTTGTAATTAAAAGTCCATGTTTCTATATA
>CM030364.1:250888730-250945190 GCA_017893485.1 Hemerocallis citrina | reverse complement strand
TATATATATATATATAAAGAGAGAGAGAGAGAGAAATAATTAAATACATAAAGGAGTTGTTTTGGGAGGGATTTGAATGAGTTTTGGGGGAAAACTTCTGGGGGAAAATGTGTTTTGTGAGGTTAGATCTGGGCCTTTGATTTTGGGGGGATTGAAGGAGAGCCACTTGATAGCTTTCTTTGTGTTTTATTATATATATATATATATATACGCACTGGGTTTTGTGCGCACTAGCATGCGCACCACTGATGCCGCTACTGGAAGTAGCAGCATCAGTGCAAATGATGCCGCTTTTGGGAATAGCGGCATCACTATATGTTTTTTGAAATCTGTACTGACTCCCACTAGCGGCATCACTAGTGCGCACGCCAGTGCGCACCAAAACCCAGTGCATGCGTGCGTGCGTGCGTGCGTGTATATATATATAATTTTTAAATGAGACGCTTCATAATTTATATAATATTGAAAAGAAATCACTATAATAAGAGATGTCAATAAGTATTTTACATTACCCATTCTGTTCAGAAACTGTTTGCGAAGTGTTTTTAAGTGTCCAAAATATAAGATATATTGTAAATTTAGGAAACAGTAAGAAGAATTGGACACCTCCACAAAATCAATATTGCGGAAAGCCGAAAGCGGAGCTTTCAAGAAGCTAAGACTTAAATACTTTTAGGGCTTTAATCACAGAAACACCAAGACTACTTTAAAAATAAAAACAAAAAAATACATCATAGAAGATTAAGGAAAAGTAAATAAAAGATGAATCTAAGAACATAACTAATAAACCAATTTATATAATTAACCTAAAATTTTCAAATGTTACTATTAAAGTAGTTAGTCAACAATATTTATACAAATATGGAGGTCGGCTTGAAGTTCTAAAAAAAAGCTAAAGCGGAAGTAGGGAATAGGGTAGGGCATTGCTGGCTTTTACCAACTATGAGAGTATTGCAAATATAAATTGGAGATATCCTAGAGCCACCTTATCATTTAAAGTTCATTTAATCGTACATTAAATTAGATTTTACATTATTAAGTTTCCATCTTTATAGTTGGTCAGGCAAGGTAGGAATTATTTGCACAGTTGTACTTATTTGCTTTCTATTCTTACCAGGTTAGATATGGTATGAAATATTACTTAGGCCTCAAGTTATTAGTATTATAAAAGCTCATGCCTTTTCTTGTAATCGCATTGAATTTTAAGAGTGAAAATTTAACTGTGTGAGTGCTCCTTGGCGGTTGGTTATCCATTCCTCCTTCTGATTTCTAATTTTTCTAACTCTCCAAAGACTCATAAAAAGTGTATACAATGTGACCAATCTAAGTTTACAGTGTACACGTATGGAAGCTTTAGATATGGAGAAACACTCTGAATTAGGACATCCAGTATGAGAAATCAGATATATATTTCTCATAAAAACAAGACATTTATCTGAAATCAAGAATGGAGATAGACATGCCAGTCTGATAAGCTCCACTCTAGAATGGTGAGAATTGATTATTAATTTAAAAAAATGTTTAACTGAGATTCTGAGAATAAGTATCATAAGAAGGAAAAAATTTTATGATCTCAAATTTGTTTCATTGTTCTATAAGGATACAATTATTTTGTTTATGACCTATCAAAAGCATTGGGATATTCTCAACTTCCACAGTTTTAAACAGCAAGTAATAAGTGATCATTATTAGAAAAAGACTGCCTCAAACTCACAGTTGCTTCGCTTGTATATAACGAAGATTTTCAGAAAGGCCTTTTTTCCTTAAACTAGAAGAAAAATATTTACTATCCAAACTTCAGGAATCCAGCAAATAGTCAGCAACTAATATGTCATAGCAGGCAATGTACTCCTAGCAAAATAACGAAAAGAGGAGAAAATAAGAGGGCTATTTCAACGCTTAAATATCAACTTACGAATTTAATAACAAAAATACCTCTCCTAGCAGCTAGCACTCTACATACACTGATCTATAGTGGAAATACCTTCTAGTTGGGGAGCAAGAACCAGAGAAGGGCTTGAATCAGGAGCAGTTTCCTTAGATATCTGAGGGGGAAAAACCAAACTGGTCAATAAAATTCCATATAAGAAATACCTGAATCTTAAGATTTAAGATGCCCTCATGTTTGTTTATTTGTTTTAAAATGCAAATTTCTCATGCCGTTTAACATATTTTCATCCATATTGTTTTAGCTAATTATTCACATACATCTTTTAATCAATAGTTAACATTAAAGCAAATTTTAAAAATAATTTTCTTGGAATCCAGTCACGACTACCATCATTTACCAACATGGTTTCGCAAACTCGGTATCCGTATTAGATATCAACTGCCATTTATGAACAAAACTGGACATATCAGGGAGAGTATCGTTAGGGAAAATATACAATCCAACTTCGTCAATGCATCACATTTATTGGCCAACATATGATACCGTGATTACCGTAAGATTATTCATGTTGGTGCCCACTTTGCAACTACATATTTGCATTATATGATAAAATTAGTTTTCAAACCATTGCAAATGGTTGGTTGCAACTAAGAGTAAAACGTTGTAAGAGGATTACAAAACTATGGTTTAATAGTTGTCCCAAGGTTTTCATAATGGCAGCGTCTAATTCAACCCAAAGTGATATTGCTGATTCCACTAAGCCAAAAAGTAAAACCGTGGTAATAGCAAACAATGTTTCTTGGATTAGGTCAAGACTCTAACAGCTGATAAGAAGTTTGTGGATATGAAGTCGAAATGAAGTCATATACATTATGGAACAATTGCTTAGGCGTGATCCAAAATGTAAAATCAAAGTGGCACAAAGCTGTTACCATCAAAGGCTCAAAAGTAAATAGCAAATATCCAAATTCTACAAATGCAATGGAAAGATGTCCATTGACAAACATGGATTTAATGAAGATATCATGGATGTGATCATATACAGACTGATATATAAGACACTGTAAGTCAAAATTTCCAATTAAAAACGTCAAATACAACTGTAAAACCTTCAACCTTCACTACAACTTCAGAGTTTTGGTCTAGTGGCAGGGCAAAACCCTCACTACAACTTCTGAGTTCTGGTGCAGTGGCAGAACTAAGTAAATAAAGAAATGTCTGCATGGTACCAGAATTATACCACTTTAGAACGAGCTAGTTCAGCAAAGTATGTAAATGAGTCAGTTGGCAGTTACTTTATTTAAAGGTAACAAATGCATAAATATATTATGAAATATTTCCAAAATATCTGACCATCCTTCTGTAAATTGAAAACTGTACGGTGACAGATATGAAGTGCATGAAAAGAAGAAGTAAATTACCGTCTCTAAAATAACTTGATCGTTACAAGAGTGACTTTGATCATGAACAGGAGACACAGGGCCAGTCAAATCATCTTTAGTGACAACGGTGTAAATAATCTGATCATCGCTAACAACATCTACTAGTTCACCTTTAGTACTTTGTGCAACTTTTTCCCCAGAAGAACAGGTTGTCTTCTCTTCCTTCAAATTACATTTGTTATCTATTATTCCACATGGTGGTAGTAACTCAACAGAGCAAGCATCACCATTGTCAGGATCTAAACCCTTAGCACTAGGAGGAATATCCAAACCTTGCACATCAACAGCATTCGGGCAATCAACTCGTGCTGCTAAACTACCCGACGATATTGCAGTACCATTTCTAAATTTCAATTGTCGCATGGAAGCGGGGAGATATATGGATCCTTGAAACCATTTGGCTATTTTCAATCCCAATACAGAAGGGCAAGATGAAATTTCACCCTGCCAAAGAAACAGGATGTGTTCAAACAGAAATCTGAATTTCAATGGAGTAAAGATACACAAACAAGTTTTCAGAATACCATGAGAGCTGCTTCTAGAAAATCGGAAGAAATGCCTAGATCTGATGCAACATCACCAACAAAGATTTTGCCTCGATCAATCAACTATAGGAGAGAAAAGTTTATGTAAAGACCCCAGGATTAGATACTGGACCAGTATAACTTGTGAATAACCAAAATAATGAAACCTCACTTCACCTTTTTCATAACCTGAACAAGATTGGAGATATCTGGTAAATTGTTGTCACTGCCAATAACACCAGTATTCAAGTCCTTGCTCAGCTGCATGTCGCCACCTTTCGGACTAAGCTTAGGAGCCAAAGCATCTTTCTCAAGAGTTTTTTCATTCTTATCCACTTCGCTGGAAACTGTGCTCACAATCTCAGATTGTGCCATGTTTTTCTCTTTATTCTTGCGACTGAGCCTTAATTTGGGAAGCTTATTCGGGAGCAGAGTCGCAGAGAGAGGCTTGGCATTTGAAGAATCATCAGCAGTGATCTCAGTAAGGTTTCTCATTTGTTGGGCACTGCCAATATCCTGAGGGTGCTTTGAACAAAAAGCTCGCAACTCAACCTACACAATTGTTTAAGACAAACCTGTAAAATTTCTACACCCTACAATCATACAGAAAATACAACACAATTGTTCAAGATGAAAGAGAGAGGAGAGAAAAAACTAACTTAAATTTTGAAAAAAGACTCACATTATCACACCCAAACTTTCCCCAAATCTCCATGTGATGTCTTGCCTCCCTTGCACATATAGGATGGAAAGCTGTTCTGCAGGTTCCTGAACCAAAACAAAAAGAATTATGACTTTACCTAATGCAATAAAAACCCAGAACACTCTACACCTTGAACTGCGGAAGAGTAGCATTTCACAGTATTAGAACAATCGTTCTTTAAATAAAGAACAAACATCAGCTTTTCTATTGGATACAAAAAGGGTCATTAACCGATTGGAAGTTACAATATCGTTTTCTGATTTCTGTGAGCATATAGATAATATATAGGGTTAAACCTGATATATCGACTGATATGTGACAAATCAGCCAACATTTAAAGCAATTCTTTACTATAGCTTAGAATACTTAAAACATAGAACAACTTAATAAATCTAAGACACACTTCTGCTTCAACATAACACATATACCAACCAAATACATTTTAGTACCATACAGCATGCTCTCTCTTGTCCATAGTTCATTCATCAAGTCAGTATTTAGTACGAGAGAGTTGATGTCACACCGACTGCAGGTAGAAAACTTTTGTAAAATCCTTCATGAAGCCTTGTGCTCCATGATTGACGCAGCTTTTCTTAGAAAAGGCTCGGATAATGATGAAAGTGATGTTTCTTACTATCAGACACCAAAATACAGAAACTTGCAAGGTATGAAATAATATATTTCATAGTTGATCATCAGATTAGAAGTTAGTCTATAGGATGTAGTAGGAATCAATCTAGTTCTTTGTTCAAAAATCTTCTGACTCACCATAGCAATCTCACATTGAAATTTTTGGTCTATTTAATCTTGCAATGAAAGAACAGAGACCTTCTTGGGTTAGTTTATTACCACGTTGTAGACGAATATCCTAAAATGAGAAAACCACCGAGTTACTACACACCTACCGCTAGGAAGTCTCAACTTAGATTTCTTGACACAATCATATTTCAGTGGGTCGCTGCTTTGAAACTATCAAGTTGAGGAGCATCAGGCCAATTTCCCATGCTCAGCCAAAGGAGTTATTGTGAAAATAACAAAATATGTCTTGAAACTGTCAACTTTCTGCTATTAAAGTTGTCAGCAGGACAGTAAGATCTGACATCCACACCATAAGGATAGAAAATCTCATTTACAATTGGTAAAAAGCCACGGTACCCATACCAAAATTGGGCTGATGACAAGAAAGAGGTTGCACTATGACTGAAACAAAGATATCTGACCAGTGCTACTATAACATCTATATTTACAAAGAAAGCTATCAAGTGGCTCACAATCAATCCCCCCAAAATCAAAGGCCCATATCAAACCTCACAAAACACATTTTCCTTCCAAAATTTCAAACCCCAAAACCAAATTTTTTTCCCTAAATAGCTCATTACTTTATTACTATCTCTCTCTTCTCTCTTGACTTTTTAATATTTCTCTCTTTCTCTCTCTCTCTCTCTATCTCTCTCTCCCATTCTTTCTTTATTTACTTAGAAATTTTGATTTTAAGATTTCGGTTTTGTAAAATTTCAGAATTTTTAAAAGCAAATATCTCTTCAACAATTAAATTTCATTATTTTCCACACTTAAAGTTCTAAGAAGTTAGATTTTATACTCCCATTTATAATTATTTTTCAACATATACTAATGGAAACATAAGACTTTTAATTATAACTAATTATTGTCATACTATTCAAACTTGAGCTACATAATTATTGTTTTATTGTTTATATGGCTTTTCGTGTTTTGTATCGTTCCGAAGACGTGCCATAGGCACGTGCCCACGGGCAAATCTAGTGCAAAAAATAATGCTCCATTCACCAGTTGCATATCAAGAGGTACACACATTACTAGCAAAAAATGTTAATGTAGTACATGCAACCTAATGTCATCTTTAACTCAAATAAGAACTTTCAATTGCAAAAAGTTTGTCTGCTGTGACTAAAACTTTCCACTGTAAAGCAGCTACCATCACAATAAAGCTGGATCGATAATAGTAAACAGCCTCTTGCTCTTCCAAGTAACTCCAGACAAGAAGTTCTACAGAAAGAGTAGGCTACAAAATAGTTCTTTATACTATAGATGGACTTGTAACTAAATGTAAGGATGTAATAAGTGTGCTACTTTATAGGTCATCCAAGTAAAATTGAAACAAATAAGTTTTAATATCAGAGAAGCAGGGCGAAGAGAGCCTGTTATTTATTTACAAAAGGAACTAAAACATACAGGTGCACAATTTCCTGACGAAACATTTGAGTCAGCAATCTGCATCCTCAATTACTGGTATAGACCTATACAACTATACTTCCATACTAGTCTGCACAAAGGATCCTTCTCGATCTTTACTTCCACAGTTAGCCAGATTCCACAGCTTGGGTTTGTATTTTTTTTTTTTCATTTTCAAATATTTAAATTCATATGCAACAAAATCCTCCTGAAATTATCTAACAAAGAAACAGATTTAGTAGCAGACTTCTCAATTTTTTACAACATTCCAAATATGACCTGCCTAAAACCTCATTGATAATCCCAAAATGCCAAAAAAAATTTAGCTCAATCAGCTCATAGTGCATGATCATTGGCATCAGACATGAAGAACCCAAAAAAAGAAAGAAGTTAAAATGGCCACCATAATCGATTATTAATTTCTTGTATAGACTTTCATTAAATCATGCACAATGAGTTAATGTGGCAGTTCTATTTACTTAATCTTCTCTTCGAAATGCTTTCAGTAAAAAGCATGGAAAAAGGATACAATATGAGGAATCTAAGCATAGCATAGAGTAAGGTCACAGCAAACTTTTATTGACCTGACAATATTGCTCCACAAAACTCACATAACAGTCTCCTTATAGATGAGTAATTAAACAAAACAAAATTCTCTTAAGATACTAATACTCTTCATATAAAGAAAAAAAAAGGCAAAGATAATGAAACAAACATATTTTTTTTAAAATCAGTACAGTAGGCACAGAGTACAGATTTATATTTGAAATATTTTAATGTTTAAAAAAATAAGGATGTTATAACTTATTTTATAGTTATTTCAAACTCATTATCTTCCTTTACTTCTTTTATATCAATTATTCTCTACATGTCTCGCACCTTGCTGCCTATCATCGGACCTTCAATATATAAGTTAATGAAGTCTGTAGCCTCGAAAGAAATTTGCCACAAACTCATAGTGTTCAATCATATTGAAAACCAACAGAAACAACAGTATGACAAGAACGGGAGGCAATTTAGATTATCCTTCTATGGATGTCTGCTGAGACTGAAAAGTACTCCATTGAGACCGTATTTTAAAGCTAAAAAGGAAAACAAAGATTAGAAGTTATCTCATTCTTGTCTCCCTAGCAAGACCTCCCAATAGAATAGCAAGACAGAGAGATATATGCAATGAAATAGATGTAGAAAGGAAACTCCTATTACCATTAGGATTTAACATTGTTTGATGAATATCAAGACTCAAAACATGAAATAAAACTTTAAAAACTCCTGAAACTCCCAAAGCACTGGATTGATGATTGTTTTTAACAAGAAAATGCCATATTAAGTCAACTAGCATTCTCAAATGAAATCTGTGGGCAACATACGTTGATAAGTGTTTAAAATATCACCTGTTACAACCATTATACCAGCCGCTATATCGTTTTGGCCAAGCTAACGTTACCGGAATCAGTGTTTGAAATGTTATTCGTATGTTATATCAATATATGTCTACATATCTACTTGATTTAATATTTGGTGTTATAAAAAAAAATGGCATAGACCTTTGAGTTAGGATTCAAACCCAAACCCGATAAGACCCAAACTCATCGTACAAAAAGTAAGAAAGAGGTGAAAAAAATCAGCTAAAATGCTTTATCGTCTTTCATCCGTATTGATTCCTCCCATAAGTTTATCACATCATCACTCCTCTCTTTGTTATTTATTGTATAACATGCAAGGGAGATGTGGTCCTAAGGGTTTTCATTTATTGAACATGTGAAAAAGAGATTCACTCGTAATCTCTAATAATAACTAACAGTATTGGGGGTTTGTAATTATATTATATATTATAAAGAGATGTTCATATTCATCGAGATCCCATTGACTCTCTCTCTTCAAAATTACAAATTTGATTTTATATTTTATGTTCGTTATATCTTTTTTTAAATTAAGTTAATTGCTTCTATGAGTGTATATACAAAAAGAATAATAAATTAGCATCTCCAGGGTTAGCAAACAATAAATTAAAATATTACTTTAAAGTACCATGAGTTGATTGCTATATTGAGTGAACAAAGAGACCTTTTAAGTTTTAACTTGTCTTCAAGTTTTCTTTCATAAATTCCTTTCCTTGCCTTCAAATCTTTAATATGTACATATCTTCTTTTATGTATTCGATTTCATGTAGGCAATTATACATTTTGGTTATAACTATTATTACTTGCAATATGTTGCTTGTATTTGTAATATATCATATGTAAAGTTCATATAAATCACAATTATAATACACATTTTCATCCGAAATGTTAACCCGATACTGTTTAAATATTGCCGATATATCGCCGATATTCGTTATCCGATATGAAAGTTTGCTTTCCGATTCACGATATCAATATCCAATATTTAAAACATTGATGCAGTAACAACCACAAATTCAAAATCCATTTCTGTTTTTAGATAGATAGAAGCAAATATGAGAGAGCCTAATGCTTTATATGTTAGCTTAACGGATGCATAGTGCCTTGTGTTGCTTTTTTCTTCAATAGAAGTCCAACAGCATATGTGGTATGAAGGAAGCAACTTATATTAGGATAAGTTTAGAAACTTTATGGAGGAAACAACAAAATTTTTCTCTGTTTTATAAGAAATTCAGTAGCAGAGCATATGGCTGCGTAAAAGTGCAGGACAAGAAACCAACAACAAATCTATTCAATCAACACCTTAATTCTAGGGCTGCATAGACATGAGATCAAGCAGAAGTTTACAGGACACTGGCATCCCAACTACTCACCATTCAGTGACTAGTATCACAACTAACAGCCAATCGAAAGGGCAAATTACTCACATTTTATTGTGTCTAACAGTTTCAATCCACCTAAAACTTATTAGTCGTTGTGGTTTTTAAAAGTTGATCATCCTTGGGAATCATATATCACAAGCTAACCCCCCCCCCAAAAAAAAAACACACCACACACACACCCACCCCACCATCACTCTATCTGGCTATCTCCTTGTTATCCTTACAAAAAAAAATCCAACAAAAGATCCAGGTAAGGCGTTTAGAATCTTTCCGCCTCCATACAATTACCTCTCAAAACCATCATCTTAGCTTTTCATCTATTGTTTATGATGCTTCGTCGATCAAAACCAAGTAGCAAGCGGTCACTTCCAATCTTGAAAATATAACCAATTATCAGCCATTTGTCGACCTGCTAAGACAGAATGAGGCAGCTCTAAGCTCCATGAGGCAAGATTTGGATGAGTGAATGAGGCTAAGGTCATCGGCCCAAGTTACATACAACCAAAGATGCATAATGCATATACAACTATATCAAAATTCATGACGAGCAAACAACACTGCCAAAATAAAAAATAGGCTAATAGCATAGATGATATTCACTACCAACTAAGAACATGAACAAAATTAACAGACTAAAGGCCATAAAAGATTTCCATTAACAACCCCTAACATATCAAAATAATCAAATTCAAAATAAATAAATAACTAAGTAATGAAGATTACCATGGCTACAGCGAACACACACGCCATGCTTCACCTTGCACACATTACAAACCAGCTTCGTCCGCATCTCCGGCACTCCCCCAACATTCAAAACCGGCTCCATCACCCTAATGTCCTCCACATGCACCTCCGGCGTCCACACACTACAAAACAAGTGCGCAAACTTCTTCTTCTCCCCTTCACTTCCACTACCCCCACCAACCATCTTAAGCGCACCGACTCCTTTCGAACACAACACACACCCCCTCAAACCCTTCTCCTCATTCCTCTTCTCCTCCTCCATTCCCTCCAAATACTTGCACCAAGAACACAACCAGGTCTCCTCCTCCACATCCCCAACCACTCCATAACACTTCTTGTGCACCAATGCACTACAAGAACTACAAGAAATCAGTTCCTTTGACTTCCCCTCACTCTCCCCTAAGCAACACACATCGCAAATAGCTGAACTGGAATTCTCCTCTTTCTTAGGAAGCAACAGCAGCTGGTCCAGTCCAGCATCAGTCCCAAGAAGCTTCCTTTTCTTAGTCGGCCTCTGCGTAGTAAGCACCATTCTATGTTTCGAACCTAAAACCCAACTCAACGTCTCTTCCTCTTCCTCCTTCTCCTTTTCCTCTTCTTCCTTCTCCTCCTCTTCCTCTTTCTCTTTCTCCTTCTCTCTTTCTTCTTCTCGAACTGGCACTTCACTCCCACTAACACTAGTGAAGTTCTCAACAATGTCAATTTCCATGGCCTCCGCTTTCTCGCCACTCCTCTCATCTACCTGAACAAAACTGGGCCCAACTTCAGCTACCTCCGAACCTTCCGGAACCGGAATCTCAAAACAAGAACCCGGCGGCAACTTAGGTTTCAGGAATGCTATATCGGACTCCTTAATCGGCCGAAAGTAGGGCTCTATCGCCTCCCATATGCCGCCCGACTTCCCCGAGTGCTTCGAACTGTGCGCCGCCGCCGCCGCCGCCGGAAGTAGGGCCCCACCATCGCCGCCGCCACCATGAGAGGACGCCGACTTCTTAAACTTGCGCTTGGCATCGGAGTGCTTCGAAAGGCGCGCCGCGACGGAAAATGGCAGAGTCGGAACCCTAGACAACTGCTCCTCGCCGTCAAACGGGCACCGCTCCGAAAGGCACTTGAGGGCTTGGGAGATAAGATCGACCATGGATTTTGACGTCATCGTCCCATCGGAAAAGCCCTAACCCTAGAAATCGATCTGAGACGATGGGAGCTAGGGTTAGGGTTTCGTAATCGGGGCAGTCCTTGATATATTTTTTCTTTTCTTTTCTTTTCTTTTTTCCCTTTTTGGGGCTAAGTTTGGGTTCGGGTTATGGGACTATTTTTTTGGCTTCGATTTCGGATCCAAAGAGGGGGACTGCTACTGTATGGTGTGGTATTTTGAACGGGTTTTGGTTCGGTGAGGGGATTGGGGCTCGTGCAATACTTATATTAGGGGGGTTTAATAATACAGTATTTTTTTTTCTTGTTGGTGTTTAGGTGTTTGGGAAAAGTCCAAGGAGGTTTTAATAATACTACATCTTTTCTTTGGGAAAAGTCCAAAAGGGGTGTAGGTCATTAATTGGATGGGGTATCGGACAGGTTTCTTGGGCACCCATGTGGAGTGTGAGTTAATGACATGTGGGCCCTGATAAGGTGTAAAAGTAAAAGTTTATATTGTGATGGATTTTTCTTTGATTTTAGCTTGGGTTTTTTTTTTTCTTTTTTCTTTTCTTTTTTTCGGGTGTTTTTTGCATACACTACTCACAAATTTTAATATCATGATTATATCACCCTTATTCTCTAATATTATAACTAGTATTACCCTGTGCAAATTGCACAGACTAAATAAGTTTGACATACTCATAAATCAATTAACTATCTATAGATTCTAACAAAAAATATTAACTACAAAACCCTAACTTAGAGAGCAAGAGAAAAAGAGTGATAGGTACCTATGATGGTGATGTGAGCATCAGTGACGTTCTTGAGTTCGATCGAGACCATCTCGTTCAACTTTATCCAAAACCTAAAACTCAACCCAAAAACTGAAAAAAGAACACGAAAATTAAAGAAATAAAACATAATAATGCTAATAAAAAATTAAGAAATGGAAAGAAGAGATGGAGGTACCTACCGTGAACAGCAGTGGCGTTGTTGGGTTCGATCGAGACCGTCTCGTTGTTCAGGTTCATAAAAAACCTAGAACCCATCCTCAAAACTTTTTTTTAAAAAAACACGAAATTAAAGAAATAGAACAAAATAATGCTAATAAAAAATCAAGAAATCGAAAGAAAAGAGGGAGATACCTTCTGTGAACAGTTGTGGCATTCTTGAGTTTGATTGAGACCGTCTAGTTGTTGAGCTTCATAAAAAACCTAAAACTTATCCTCAAAACAGAAAAAAGAAGACGAAAATTAGAGAAATAAAACATTAATAATGCGAATTAAAAATTCAAGAAATTGAAAGAAGAGAGGGAGGAATCTGACGTGAACACCAGTGGCGTTATCGAGTTCGATCGAGACCGTCTCGTTGTTCAGCTTCATCAAAAATTTAGAAGTTATGAGTTAAGAAATTAATTAGCTAGCTATAAGTTAAGAACTATAGTGCAAGATGATTGAGGTGAGTGTGGATGTTAAATTACTCATTTTGTCGTACTTTGTCAGTCGGTATAACATTATGTTAACTCCAACAGAGGTTACAGTTTGATCTTTATTGAGAACTCGTTTCAATTTGGTTAATGTTGGTGTGGTTTGTTGTTCGTTTCAATGAAATGAGTATTTAAGATGAAGAATAGTTAGTTTCAATGAAATGAGTATTTAAGATGAAAAATAGTTAGTGTTGTAGTTGAAATATAGTCCCATTTGATCATTTGAAGCGTAAAGAGGAATCCGAAGGTAGATTTGTTTACATGTAGCCTCTTAGTCTTCGACCTTGCATCTAGTGTACCACCTCAATCATCTTGCACTATGGATGCATAACAAAATTCTCACTTCAAAATTTCCAACAAACCACACCGACATGAACCAAATTTAAACGGGTTTTCAATAAAGTTCAAACTGTATACCTCTGTTGGAGTTAACATAATGTTATATCGACTAAAAAGTATGACAAAATGAGTAACTTAACATCTACGCTCACCTCAATCATCTCTAGTCTAAATAACTATAATGAGTAATGCAAATATTCAATACCAACATTTCCATGTTCCTCTCAAAATCAAGGTTCTAATTTACGCAACAAATGATCAAATGAGCACACATTGCAACTAAACCACTAACCAAATGACATCAAAACTTGCACATAAGGTGTCTGACAAAATGCCCACTTCAAATCCTCCAAACTAACCACACCAAATCAAGTCAAATCCTAATGGGTTATCAACAAAGTTTCCAACTTTATACCTCATTTGAGGATCTCAACTTATGGTGGCTCAAAAAGCTTAGTTTCGGGTAAAAAGCTTGAATTCGGGTAAATAAATTATATAGATATAATATAATATAATATAATATATAATAATATAATTGGCAAAAATGGCTACAGGGCGGATGTTAAACTCAACGTCATATTATGAGAAGCAAACAAAAAAATGGAGGAATCAGATTAAATGCAGATACTAATGGATATCAATAGAAATGACACATGCTTTGAATACAAAATTAGTTTTGCCTAGTAGAATTATTTGATTATTTGGATATTTAGGTTCGCTAGCTTTCTTTGTCTTCCACTGCGCTCTTTCTCTCTTATATTTATTAGGAAAACACCCAAAAAAATAAAATAATAAATATTAAAATTACATTAGCTTCCTACTCTCACCTTGCCCACTTCCCGTTTACTTCTTCTTTTTCTTCTCCGATTTTGAAAAGTCGAAAAGGGTTTGCTCAAAATCTTATGCACTTTTAGAAAGTTACCATCATGATTAGTTTCCCTCTTTTTCAGTTTTTGAATAAGGGTTTTAGAGTGCAAACAGAGAGAGGAAAATGAACTTCATTCTTGATCTAGATTTTGGGATCGTCGTGCGGCGGGCGGCGGGTAGCGACGGGCGATAGGTAGAGGCGGCCGGCGATGGCAAGGAGATCGACGGGTGGCAGAGGATATTTAGGTGGGTTTGGGGTAGGCAGAGTTAGGGTTTGTGGGTTTTGGAAAGATGTGAAAAAGGAAATGTTTTTTGTGTGTGTTTTTTTAATTAATTATGTATTGACAATTGGTGTGGACTGCACGTATAAATTCCTACTTTTGCTCTCTCTTCTCTATTTCAAAATAGAGAAAGGAGAGATGGGGTAGGCCTATTAGCTTAAGATATATATATATGGGAGAAGGCATTAGTGTCATTTGTCAATCTAAATCTACCAACACGTGCATCGTACGTGCTAACTAATATGAAGGAGATCTCAGGTTCGAGTCCTCACTATGTTAGATTTTTTTACTTTTTTATATATATTAAACATGCACCACTAGTGTAAATTAATATTCACCTATTTATCTATAATATAATATATTTACTTGCTATTTAATAATAGAGTTTGTCACAAATAAACAATTTTTAATATTTTTTGACACAGAAGAAACACCACTTTTGTCACAAACAAACATGTACATCGCACGTTTAACTCCAAATATATTTTTCAGCACGTGCATCGCACGTACACACAAAATTTTTCATTCTTAATTTTTGAAAAATACGTGTATCGCCCGTTCAGCTCTATTTTTTTTTTAAATTAAGGCATTCATCGCACATGTTAATTACTGTTAATTTATGTGTATTGCACGTTTAACTCCAACTCTTTATCAAAACGTGCATCGCACGTGAAAATTACTAGTTTTATATTAATGTAAACACTACTTATAAATTTGTGTATTTGTGTAAACACCACTCACAATTTTAATGTTGTCTAAACCCTATCATCCATAAATTGAGTATTCGTCTAAACACTTCTAACAATGTGTTGGATTAACATTTTTCTTTTATCTTATATATACTAGATTTGCCCGTGGCCACGTGCCTACGGCACGTCTTCAGAACGATACAGCAGATGAAAAGTCTTGTAAATAGTAAATCAACAATTATGTAGCTGAAGTTTGAATAGTATGACAATAATTAGTTGTAAATAAAAGTCCATGTTTCCATTAATATATGGTGAAAAATAATTATAAATTGGGGTATAAAAGTCCATGTTTCCATATATATATATGGGTAAAAGGGATATGAGCAACTTGCTCATTTAGTAAATGAGCAATTGATTATGTGGCATGCATGTGATACATTGGACAACTAACCCTTTTAAGGATTTTCCAATCACATGCATGCCACATCATCAATTGCTTATTTACTAAATGAGCAAGTTGCTCATACCCCTTTTTCCCTATATATATATATATATATATATATATATATATATATATGAGTAATGCTACATCCACTACCAATTTCACTACATTTCTCTTCACTAACTTAGGTGGCACACTCCAATAGGTAGGAAAAGATAGAGTAGGTGGGGGAACTCTTCAATAAGAGTATGCCACCTAAGGTAGTGAAGAAAATGGTAGTGGCTAAAGCATTACTCTATATATATATATATATATATATATATATATTAGATTTGCCCGTGGCCACATGCCTACGACACGTCTTCAGAACGATACAGCATATGAAAAGTCTTGTAAACAGTAAATTAACAATTATGTAACTGAAGTTTGAATAGTATGATAATAATTAGTTGTAAATAAAAGTCCATGTTTCCATTAGTATATGGTGAAAAATAATTATAAATTGGGGTATAAAAATCCATGATATTATATATATATATATAGAGAGAGAGAGAGAGAGAGAGAGAGAGAGAGAAAGAGAGAGAGAGAGAGAGAAAGAGAAAAATAATTAAATAAATAAATGAGTTGTTTTGAGGGGATTTGAATTTGAGTTTTGGGAGGAAACTTTTGGGGGAAAATGTGTTTTGTGAGGTTAGATCTGGGCCTTTGATTTTGGGGATTAAAGGAGAGCCACTTGATAGCTTTCTTTGTGTTTTATTATATATATATATATATATATATACTATTTTAATGGGAGAGTTTGTAACCAAGCAAACACGTGCATTGTAACCTAACAAACACGTATAATGTACATGCATAACTAATATAAAAGAGGTTTTAGGTTCGATGCCATACAACGTCGGATTTTTTTTTTAAATGTATATATTTATAAAGATGTGCATCGCACGTGTAAATTACTAGTATATATAATGGGAGAGTTGGAGTTGTAATTTGTCAATAAACAAACCCGTGTGTTGCACATGCAACTTCAACTCTCCCATTTTCCTAGAGTTTAGCTAAGTACTCTAAATTACCTTTACTTAATTTTTTAATTGACACGTGCATTGTATGTGCAACTCCAACTCTCCCATTTTTACTTAAATTTTTTAATTAACACGTGCAACGCACGTAAAGCATATATATTTTTTAATTAAAAATTTTAAATTAGCACGTACACCGCACGTTTCATCATAGTTTTTACTTTAAAATATTTTTATTAACACATGCTTCGCACGTCACGTCCAACTCTCCCAGTACACCTTTTATATACATATTACTAACACGTGCCTAGCACGTGCTATATTATATTATTTTAAATATATATATATTTATTTTTAAAAAATTACATTTAATAAGACATGCTTTGCACGTGCAAATCACAGTTTTCTACTTTATTTTTTTTAAAATTAACACGTGCATCGCACGTGTATGTTACTAGTAAACTGATATGAGAATAAGTTATGGGTATTCTATAGAATAAGGATGAGTGACAATTTGATCAAGAAATAACTATTCATTGATTGAATTTTATGTGTGTGTGTTGATTGAATTTGTGTGTGTGTGTGTGTGTGTGTGTGTGTGTGAACTTTTTCGTTGCGAACGGACGACGTGTGAACTTTTCTGCGGGCAGTCTGATCAAATCTTCAATCACGATCAACATCTAACTGTTGTGGTTCCTTCCGCTCCTCTCACTTGTCCCTGAGCGTATATTGGTCATTTGTACCAACATACTACCCCTTCCCTCCTTCTCTCATTCTGTCATGCCCCACTTCCCAAAAGAGAATACGGAATACGGAACGTGACTAAGCTCAGCGAATGATTTTCATCATTCATAAGCTGTTCAGAATCCTTACAACATCTCACAGGAATAATCAGAGTCGGAAGCAAAAGAGATCACCAAGTATGCATAATCGAATCAAATAGACCGACAGAAATTTACTTGAAACCAAAGTATAATATAATCTCAAATAAATCAAGTCTGGACAAGTCAGTATCCTAGGTCACATTGCCCAAATACAAATAAATCCAAGTCTCAAATAAAATATTCAAATAGGTAACAGAAATAATAATAAAAACTCCAGTACTAATATCTCATGTCACCAACACCATCTGGTACCTTTTCTCCAAAATCTGCAATTTAACAATTGCAGGAATAGGAAAAAGAAAACAAATTCCCGTCAATACAAGTTACGGGCCGCTTGTAGTGCAGGATACAAGTACACGGGGAAGAATAAACAAATACAAAATAACAGTAGGAATAAACAAGCATGGTATAATTGTGTCAACAGAATAAATTATCTAACATGAATCAAGCAACAGAATCAAGTAGCATGGTATACTAATAGGTACAGGTAACATGTATCAAGTGTCAAGCTAACAGGTACACAGGTAAACATGTAACAGGTAAACATGTAATCAAGTATACAGGTAAATAAGTGAACAGGTACAAGTACAGGTAAACAGGTAAATAGGTATCATGTAACAGGTATCAGGTTATGTCAAGTCTTGTATTATTACTAACTAGGTAGCACTTCATGCATCCCGGTTTTTACTACATGGTTGCTACATTCAAACGAGTTACGTTTAGATTTCGTAGTGGATTCCATAGGACAGTGTACTCAGGGATCAGGATAACAGAAATAACAAGAACATGTAGAACCTAGGGGTTCTCTTCCGAGTACACCTTCCTATAGGGAAGTATGCAGTCACGTACAGGAACATGAAGAACCTAGTGGTTCTCTTCCGAGTACATCTTCCTATAGGGAAGCATGTAGTCAGGTACAGGTAAACAGTATCGTGAATCATGTAGTCATGAACACGTAACAGGCAGGACACATGTCCTCTTCTAAGTACACATTTCTATATTTTCCACTATTAGATATTTCCCTTAACCCCGGCTTGATTATTTTATTATTATTAGAAAACAGGCATGTATGTGTCACAAACAGGTCAAGAATAACATGATATAAATAAGTAACAGGTTCAGGATGAAGAATAAACATGTTCAGGTGAGAGATTACTCATAACAGGATAATACAAGAAAAACTTTAGTTCAGGACAGCAAGACAATACTGCACTAAAACTGAGATTCCCGTTGCTACAAAAATACAAATCTGGATCCGTCGAAGAATCTGGAAAATAGACTTCTGGCCGAATCTAGCAAACATATATAAGTTATATAGTATTTCACAAAATCAAGTCTCAAAACAGCTTTGAATCCAGAAAACGTGTTCAGTTAGAAATCAGTACTTTGTATTCAAAATCAAGATCAGTACTTTGTATTCAAAATCAAGAAAACAGCATGAAAACTCATTAATTAAATCCACGAAAAATCTGGGGTATTTCCCTATATGTGTAGTAACACAAAATCAACTTTCATAATTTTCCAGCAAAAATAGACTAGTCAAGTAAAATCAGAAAACAACAAGACACGACAGTTTTGTAAATCTGAAATCGTAACACTGCAGTACGAAAACAGCAATATCTCACAACCCATAAATTGAAATCCAAATCTGCAAAAAGGGTAATAAAATAGATGCAGTGGGCTAACTTTCATATTCCAAAATATTTTAGATACAGCAAGTAGAAATAGGTCGAAAATCAAGTTCTTTACTGAATATGTAATGCCCCGATTTTCATTTATGAAAATTATTTATTTATTTTGCACGTAGTGTGCACGTGCAATATTTTTTGTAATATTAAATTTTATAATTATTTTATGATGATGAGTATATGCATATGTGCTCTTTAATTATTTTTATATAAAGGCCTTTTTCAAATAAATAAAAGCCTTTCCTTTAAGCCCAAATTTAATTTATTTATTATCCTTTATAAACTATTATTTTGGCCCATAAACTAAAGCCCATGAGTATTTTTATTATGCAACTTGTAATGTAGAACACATTTTAAAGATTATTTTTATGAAAAATATAATGTACAATTTTTTGTTAAATGGGGACAAGTTGCATGCACGTGCATTGCACGTACACGTGAACATGCATATGTGTGGCCGGTTTTGATCTTTGGAGGGAAAGGAAATTTTCAAGTGGAGTCATGGGTGGTGGTTGCTTGATCATGGTTGGTTATTGTAACTCATCCTTGAATCCTAGCCCTTTGTTTCTAACTCCTAGTTTAATCTTAGCCTTCCATTCACTCCAAATTTTAGTATAAATACCCCCCCTAGCCTAGTTATTTTTGTACTAATTATTCCTCCAAAGCCTATAGTTTAAAATACATTATTAGTAGTATAGCAAGTGAGTTATAAGATTGAGATTGTGTGTGAGGAGTTTGTGCTTGCATCAAAAGGAGAGGCCGACATTCTTTGGAGCTCAGATTGCATCTTGGAGGCGCGTGTGCACTACGGCGAGGAGGAGGATCGCTCTCTTGGCAAGGACATTTGTTTAGGAGGTGTTTCTAATTGTATTCTCTCCAAATTAAGGTGGGTGAATTTCCGTCTTTCTAATTAGGAAGCATGCTAGAATTAAATTGAATTAATGATGCATGAAAACGATTAATAAAGAGTACTTTTTAAATTGGAAAAAAAAATGGCTTATTAATTGATTGGAATGTTAATCAATGGCTTGTATGTGTTTCCATCATTTAATTTAAGTTGTGTGTAAATAAATTATAGCTATGATTTGCTTGAAGAAAAATTCATTATTAACATCAAGAACTATAAGTAAAAATTAGTAGATGACAATGTAGTTTTGTATGCTTAAATGGACCGTGTGTGATAATATTGTGATCAATGACTAAAAATATAATTTGTGGGTTTGTGAAACGATTAAAAACAGAGAATTGATGTAGAGATTATTGAAATCAAAATTTGATAAGAAATGTCGAAAAAGAAATGTGTTAGTAGTAGCTTATGATTTAACCAAATTATATGGAAAATATGTGTTTAATTATTGAAAAAATTATTTTTAATATACTAGAGTATAAATTATGATGGGAATAATAAATCTGGAAATTTGCAGTAAGTTTAGTAAAAGCAAAATCAAATGAAAGCTTTTGAACATCGAAATGTTTTATTAGACAGAAAGAATGGATTTAATTAAATTTCGAGTTGCACTATTGACAACCTGAGCTTATAGCTCAAGTGGTCGGGATGCTCTTAATTGCTATAGTGTGCGGGGTTCAGTACAGGTCGATGGTTCGAATCCTGTGAACAACACATTTTTTGTGCACATTTAAAAAATTAAGTTAACTGCAGCCGAGAGCATTTAATGCTTTCGACCTTTTTATATCGTTCGGCACATGTGGCCTAGCGGCCAGAGCGTGCGGCTTGCTTCTCGGGGGTTGTGGGTTCGAATCCTGGTCCCGGCCAGTGGTTAATTGTGGGAATTTTTTTTTTGTGGGTGTTTTTGATGATTAAAAAAATTATGAAAGAATTATGATTATTATTCTAAAAACATGTGGGACTTATGAAAAATAAAATAGAGTATATTTGTGAGAACAAATGTATAAATAGAACTATGGTTCTACACATATATTTTGTGGAGGTTATAATTCGTAAAAGAACTTGAAATAAAGTGTTAGAAAAGAAATATGAATAAGAAGGAAATTATATGATGTGAAGTGATGTGAAGTGATGTAAATTATTCTCATTGGAGAATAGTGTGACAATTATGAGTTGTGGATATTCATTTTTGACCATAAACTTAGTGATGTGATTTTAATGTGGAAATAGATATTTGATGAATTACTTGATGAATAATTGAATTCCATGTATGATTATGGACTCATGAATAATTTAGAAATCATGATTGGAAAAGAAAAATATTATTGAGTATGACAACTCAGACATGTGAATTTATGAATTAAATTGAAAATTAGAGTGTAGCCAAAACTCACACCGGCAAGTGAAAAATGATGAATTATGATTATTGATATTGAAAAGACCAGTTTGGGTCATTGTGAAATGAAAGAAATAAGACCGGTAATAGTGAGAGGGCTAACTCGAAAAGATTGATTTTGTTCATGATTTCATTAAACTAAGGATTAGTTACATAGTGAAGATGTTATGAAAGTAAGAGAAAAACATTGAGTATGAGGGCCATTGGATTGGCGGCGAGAGAGTATCCCAGGATGTCCCATGATGAGTCATGATAGGGCGTGGATACTGCTCCAGAGTACCGTCCCGGTGGCGACGCTCGTGGGGTGTTGGACGACTGCGGGTGGTGTCATGTCTATGGTAGGAGCTGAATTACCACAGGATGCCTGCATGATGAGTCATGTGTCAGTGCGTTGGGATTCCCTCCAGGGTGCCTAGACATGAGTTCGTATGTCAGAAAACATCTAGGATACTTACCGTAGTTACAGTAGTAGATTAAGCCATGACGAGAGATTGAACCCTACAAGATGAAGAACGGTTAAGGGCTTGCCCTCGGACCTATGTAGTATGAGATGCATAGAATCCGAATAAGTGTGCATTAGTGTCATATAATATAAATAATTGCATTAAGGACTAAGTGCACAATCACAACACGACATCAATAAGGTATTCCCTTTGGTTTGATATGCGACAAGTTTGTGTTTGTTAAATATGGAAAATCAGTTATACTGTTTCCGGCATAGAGAGGATGGCCGTGTATAATGTTCGTCGGTTGAATAAACTGACGTACCAACAGTTTTGCATGCAGGGTAAATGACATGATAAAGATTAAAGAGGAACAGATGCTTAAGGATTATTCAATGTTGTTGTACTTTATTTAAATGTTGTAAATTTGCTTCCGCTGTACAATGTAAAGTGTAAAGTTTTCATGTAACTCTGATGTAAAGTGAAAAGTTTCAATTTCCTTGTAAAATTGTACTAAATGAAGTGTAAAGATCCTGTGGAATCTCGAATTCAGTGTATTTTGGAATTCGGGGCGTTAAAGAATAGTAGTAAAATTCTACATGTAAAATCTTTATTTGCGAGTATGAAAAGGTTTGTAAAACTCCGCAATTAAATCCACCAAAATTCTGGGTAAACTCCAATCAAGTCTAGAAGTACCGAGAAAAATTTCAGATCAAAATAATAATTTTAACACCAGAATAAAAATAGATTACTCATCAAAATATTCATAAAACGAAATCTGGAAATTATCTTACACCTCTGTAGTAAAATCGACAAAACTCACAACTCGTAAAACGAAACTGAGATCCGTCAAAAGGGTTGGAAAATAGACAGAATTCTCTACAGTTCATGTTCACAAAATATTTTCAAATACTGACCTTAATAGGGTCTAAATTACTGAACAACATCAGGGTACCAGAAAATACAGGTTTGTTCTTCATACACAAATCAACATAGATCATACGAAATTCATCCAAATCAACCCAAACATGAAATATAGTGTACTAGATGTCCAAACAACATGGTATAGGGTATTTCACAAGTATTCGACAGGTATAACACGAATAACACATCAAGCACAGATATCTCATGGTAGCATGAACATATACATCAAAAGTGGTTAACCCTAGGTTAATTCATGTCATGTATGTCGTGAGGCAACTATGGTCGAATCAACACTATAGAGACAATATAAACAAGGGGTTTCATACACGAATTGTCTCTAGAACCCAACTACACTACATGCGGTATTTAGTACTTGTATATGCAAAGGAATTTAATACAATTTACTTGGCTTAACCGATGACGAAGACGATGAAAATCAAGAATAACGGGAACAGATCCCGGAAACGAACTCAACGAATGAAACGGAACCTACGAACCACGACGAACACAAGATTTCCAATGAACACACGAAACAACTCCACACGAACACACGGAACAACGAAAACCCAACGAACACAACCACAAACCAATACACACCAACGACCAAGTGCACGAGAGATGCCCGAACACACCACCCAACACATACGCAGCGACAAGATTAGTAAGGGGAACGGCGGCATAAGATACGGCGTCGCAGCTTGCTGTTGCAACTGTAGAGAGGACAGGGGTTCTGGGCTGCGTCGCGATGGCCTGGCGTCGCTGTGCTACAGTAGAGCGACAGGGAGAGGATCGGAGAGGGTGCAGGAGGCTGTGGGTGCAAGGTGGGGCAGAGCACAGACACGGAACAGGGAGGAGAATGCGAAGGATGTCGGGAATTGAGATGAACGGGAGTTGATCGGAGGAGATGGCGGCTAGGTAGGGAGATGAACAGGCTCATACGGGGAGGATGGGTTTATATAGGGGTAAAAGAAATAGGGTTTAGAGAGATAGGGAGGTGACGGCGGAACAGTACAAAGCTAACAGGTCGGATCATGGGGAGCGGGTAGGGATATAGGCTTACCGGGTTTGGCAAATTTAATAAATACATGGGTTATTGGGTAGTCAGTAAGTGGGTATTAGGTTTAATACTTAATGGGTTTGGTTAAGTGGATAATCATAGAGTTTAAATGGGTATTAGGGATCCAAACAAAAATATATAGATAGGGCAAAATGAACAAAATAATAGAAAAATAATATAGGGTATGAACAAACAAATAAAGAGGATCAAAATAACATCTAGATCAAATGGAACGAAACAAGAGACCGACAAAGAATCAAGAATTCAAATAGAAGAAGACAAGAGTAATAAAATAAATATATATTGAAAATAAAATCTAATATACGGTCCAAGAAACAGATACAAGAAGAATACAAAGAGAGAAATACACCAAAACGAAAAATACCCTAAAAAATACACAAAACGAAAAATAGGGGTTACAAATCCTACCCACCTAATAAGAAAAATTTCGTCCTCAAAATTCAAACAAGAAGATACATAGGGTAACCCCGAAAACAAACAAAAAGAACCAAACAAAAACTACTCAAACAAATGAGGAAACTTCTGCTGAATCTCCACCTCCAGCTCCCAAATCGACTCACCGAACGAGTGAAGATTCCAAGAAACACGAACCAGCTTGATGACCTTGTTCTTAAGGACTTTCTCTCGCCGATCCACAATAGCAATTGGCGGAATCTCACAAGTAAAATCTGGCTAAATGGTCAACTCAGAATAGTCGATCATGTGGCTCTCATCTCGGATATATCTCCTGAGTTGTGAGACATGAAAAACATTGTGCACTCCTGATAAAGCTGGCGGCAATGCAAGATGGTAGACAACCTTGCCTACTCGCTCCACAATACCAAACGGTTCGATAAACCTAGGGCTAAGCTTGCCCCCACCACCAAACCGAATGACACCGCGCCACGGCGATACCTTTAGAAAAACATGGTCACCAACCTCAAACTCCAAAGCTCTCCGATGGACATTGGCCCATCGCCTCTGCCTATACTGAGCTGCCTGCAAATGCTTCATGATCTGAATCACCGCATCAACTGTCCTAGTGATCAACTCCGGACCCAACAGCTTACTCTCAACAATGTCATCTCAGCACACTGGTGACCTGCACTTCTGCCCATAAAGTGCCTCGAACGGTGCAGCTTTAAGACTGGCCATAAAGCTGTTATTGTATGAGAACTCTACGAGATGTAAATGGTCCTCCCATGATTCACCGAACTGAAGCATACAGGACCTCAACATGTCCTCAAGAATCTGGATGGTCCTCTCTGACTGTCCATCAGTCTGGGGATGAAAAGTCATGCTGTACTTTAATTTACTCCCCAAACTATTCTGAAGACTCTTCCAAAACTGATATCTGAATCTCGTATTCCTGTAATATATGATACTAACTAGAACCCCATGAAGTCTAACAATCTCTTGCATGTACCTCTCAGTTAGGCTCTCAGTAGACTGTCCGACATGAAAAGGAATGAAGTGAGCACTCTTCGTCAAATGATCGACAATCACCCAAATGGCATTATGACCCTTAGGACTCATCAGCAAAAGCGGTCACAAAGTCCATAGTGATATGTTCCCACTTCCACTCTGGAATAGGAAGCGGTTGAAGAAGTCCAGCGGTCCTCTGATACTCCGCCTTAACTTGCTAGCAGATCAAACACTGAGCAACAAACCGAGCCATAGCCCTTTTCATACCATACCACCAGAAATGAAGCTTAAAATTTCGATACATCTTAGTACCGCCAGGATGGATAGAATACGAAGACTGATGTGCTTCCTCAAGCAACCTCTGACGAGCTTCACCCTTCGGAACACATAACCTGGACCCAAAACGAAGTGACCCATCAGCATGAATAACCATGTCCGTTCTAGACCCAGACTCAACCTCAGCTCGAAAACCCTGCAAATGCGCATCACCAGCCTGAGCCTCTTTGATCTGATCAACAAGAGACGACTGAAGCTGGAGCGCCAAACAACTCCGACTAGAACTCAGCAACAAAGCATCCAACTCCAACTTCCGCTTCTTCTCAATCAGATCCCTCTACTGAGTCAAGAACATCACTGTTGGTCTCCTGCTCAAAGCATCAGGCACCAAGTTTACTTTACCGAGATGGTATTGCAAACTGTTATCATAATCGGCCATAAGTTCCAACCAACGCCTTTGCCTCATGTTTAACTCCTTCTGGGTGAAGTCGTACTTGAAACTTTTGTGGTCTATAAAGATCTCCACTCGGTCTCCCAGTAAATATTGTCTCCACAGCTTCAAAGCATAGATCACCGCTGCTAACTCCAAATCATGAGTCAGATAGTTCTTCTCATGCGGCTTCAACTGCCTCGATACATACACAATGACTCAGCCTTTCTGCATCAGAACTGCTCCAAGGCCCTTACCAGAAGTATCAAAGTGAATTACAAATCTGCCTGAACCATCTGGAATAGTCAACACAGGCGCTGACGTCAATCTGTTCTTCAACTCAACAAAAGCCTCACTGTAATCATCAGACAAACAAAACTTATGATCCTTCCCAGTCACCTTAGTCAACGATCCCATTATCTTCAAAAAATCTTGGACGAATTTTCGATAATAGCCAGCCAAACCAAGAAAACTCCTGACCTCTGAAACTGACTTGGGAACAGGCCAATCCTTCACAGCCTCAACCTTGGCCGGATCCACAGAAATACCATCACCTGAGATAATGTGCCCCAAGAAAGAAACCCTGTCGAGCCAAAACTCGCACTTGCTAAGTTTCCCATATAGTTGATTCTCTTTCAAAGTCTGCAGAACCACTCTAAGATGCTCAGTATGATCTTCCCGATTCCGAGAATACACCAAAATATCATCAATGAAGACCACCACAAATCTATCCAAGAACTGAGAAAAGACCTGGTTTATAAGACTCATGAATACAGCTGGCGCGTTCGTGACCCCGAACGGCATCATAAGATACTTATAGTGCCCATATCTGGTCCTGAAAGCAGTCTTTTGTACATCAGTCGCCTTCAATTTGACTTGATGATACCTAGAATGAAGATCCAACTTTGAGAAAACAGCAGCCCCACTCAACTGGTCAAATAAATCATCGATCATGGGCAACGGATATCGGTTCTTCACAGTAACACTGTTTAGTTCCCGATAATCCACACAGAGTCGACGACTACCAACTTTCTTATTGACAAAAAGGACTGGAGCACCCCAAGGCGAAACAATGGGTCTGATGAATCCCAAATCAAGTAACTCCTGAATCTGCACCTTAAGCTCTGCTAACTCAACTGCTGCCATCATGTAGGGACTCTTCGATATAGGCGCCATACCCGGCTGAACTTCAATACCGAACTCTACATCTCTATCAGAGGGTAAGCCAGGCAACTCCTCTGAAAAAACATCCATATAAACCCGAATCACTAGAGGCGCAGCCTCACAGCCTAAATGCAATTCCATCGCACAAGCCTCCTGATCAACTGCAGCTCGGCCAAGGGAAGACTCTCCGGCATGGAACTCAAACTCTGCGCGATCTGGAATTCGGAACACAACTTTCTTGGCACGACAATCAATAATGGCGTGGGATTCACCCAACCAATCCATACCCAGAATAACGTCAAATCCTGAATTTCCAATTACAATCAGATTGGTGTTGAAATTTGCACTACCAATAATTATGGGACACTGCCTGCACTCCAGGGAACAAATGAAAACACTACCACCTGTCACAATATTCCAAGCCTCTGACATGGTGCTACACTCCAACTGATGGTGAGCCACAAATCGAAAGGAGACAAAAGAATAGGTTGCCCCGGAATCAAAAAAAACATGAGCAGGGAAAGAGCAAACAAGAACGATACCTAAGATAGAATCAAGACAAGGAAACAATGAATGGTTGAACAGGGGTGAGGAAAAAAAATGCAGAAAGATAACATGAAAGAAACAAATACAAGAGGAAAGGAAAGAAGCAAAAGAGAGACAATAAAATAACAAAACAATAAACAAAATATACCTGCAACAACACTTTCAGCTGACTCAGCATCTGCAGCATTCAGGTTGAAAGCCTGACCTCTCCTCAGAATAGCGGTCCTCTGACCGACAATCTGGCGCTGAGGAGGAAGCGGTGGCCTAACTGGACCACGAGCTGGGGCAACCTGCTGAACGGGACCCCTGGCTGGAAGAGCCAACTGCTGCTGCGGCTGCGGACAATCTCGCACTGTATGATCAGTAGAGCCACACCTAAAGCATTGGCAATTGGCGCGCCTACAATCCCTGCGATCATGACCAGCCAACCGACAGAGGTCACAGAAACCACTCCTCTGGGAACCAGCAAATGAGTATGGAGCTGCCCTGACCGAAGGGGTTGGGACAGGCCTCCGAACTGGCCCACCAGAAGGCCTAACAACAACAGAGTGCGGAACATTCCGCTGGGGGAAAGCTAATCCACCACAAGCCTGCTTCTGAGCTCGAGCTGCCTCGAGAGCTTCAGCATAAGTACGCAAGCGGAGAGAGACAAGTTGCACCTTGATGTCACGAGCAAGTCCCAAAAATGAACCTACGAGCCTTGTCCTCTTCGTTTGCCGCAAGAACGGCTGCGAAGCGGCTAAGTCTAGTAAATTCAGTTGCGTACTCAACCACAAAGCCCTATTTCAAGAAAAGTCTGATGTTACAATATTGCATGGACAATATGTAACAAAATTTCATTACTAGAAATAATGACCAACCTGTTTCAAGGCTAAGAATTGTTGCTCCATCTCCACTCTAGTGCTGCTAGGAACGACATTCTCCAAAAATCCTCTAGTGAAAGTGGCCCAAGTGATCGTTTGTTTGAGCCTTTCGGACTCGGACCTCCACCAGATATGAGCCAAGTCCACCAGCTGGATGGCTACCACATCAACTCGATCTGCATCTGCAACTCTAGTTGCCAAAAGCAGTTGCGCTGTCTGAATCAACCATTGTTCATCCTCCAAAGACATCTCAGTGCCTGATAACCTGTCAGGATGTAGCCTCATGAAGTCCGTGACTGTATCCAGATGGGGAGGAAGAGCTGCCTGCATGGGCATAGCAGGTGGCAGAACCCAAGCGGCTTCCAAAGCAGCCATCACCAAATCACTATGGTTCTGCTGCATATTGATCAAGCTCTCAAGCACATCGGTGACAACCTCAAACACAGGCTGATCTCCTTGGGGACGGGAAGAAGAACCTTCACGAGCCATAGTCTACACAAAACCAAAACAATCAGCATCCAGATCAAGGTCGATAATTATTAATTAATTTATGCATGCATGGTTGGTGAAATGTTGAGCCGATCCCAGTTCGAGCCAAGCTTGTCTAATATATTAGGCAACTAATATATTAGGCAAACTTGGCTATGATACCACTAAAAACCTTGTCATGCCCCGCTTCCCAAAAGAGAATACGGAATATGGATACGTGACTAAGCCCAGTGAATGATTTTCATCATCCATAAGCTATTCAGAATCTTTACAACATCTCATAGGAATAATCAGAGTCAAAAGCAAAAGAGATCAACCAAGTATGCATAATCGAATCAAATAGACCAACAAAAATTTACTTGTAACCAAAGTATAATATAATCTCAAATAAATCAAGTCTGGACAAGTCAGTATCCTGGGTCACATTGCCCAAATACAAATAAATCCAAGTATCAAATAAAATATTCAAATAAGTAACAGAAATAATAATAAAAACTCCAGTACTAATATCTCATGTCACCAACACCATCTGGTACCTGTTCTCCAAAATCTGCAATTTAACAATTGCAGGAATAGGAAAAAGAAAACAAACTCCCGTCAATGCAAGTTACGGACCGCTTGTAGTGCAAGATACAAGTACACAGGGAAGAATAAACAAATACAAAATAACAGCAGGAATAAACAAGCATGGTATAATTGTGTCAACAGAATAAATTATCTAATATAAATCAAGCAACAGAATGAAGTAGCATGGTATACTAACTGGTACAGAAAATATGTATCAAGTGTCAAGCTAATAGGTAAACAGGTAAACATGTAACTGGTAAACAGGTAATCAGGTATACAGGTAAGCAGGTGAACAAGTACAAGTACAGGTAAACAGGTATCATGTAACAGGTATCAGGTTATGTCAAGTCTTGTATTATTACTAACTAGGTAGCACTTCATGAATCCCGATTTTTACTACATGGTTGCTACATTCAAACGAGTTACGTTTAGATTTTGTAATTGGGTCCATAGGGCAATGTACTCATGTAGCACCCCGAATTCCAAATAACACTAAATTCGAAGTTCCACAGGATCTTTACACTTCTCTTCGTACAATTTTACATGGAATTAAAAACTTTTGTTACATCAGAGATACATCTACATTTACATTTATACAACGGAAGTAATTTTACAATAATTACATGAATAAAATATGAATCAATCTTTAAGCAGCATGCACACTTTAATCTTGCCAAGCACTTTATCCTACATAGAAAATGGTGGGCGCGTCAGTTGCTTACAACCGACGAAATATTATACACGGTCATCCTCACTATGCCGAACAGTATAACGATTTTCAATACTTAAACAAACCACAAACTTGATCACAGATAAACTACAGAGGGACTATCCTATTGATGCCGTGTTGTGCGGTGCCTTTAGTCCTTAATGCAGTTGTTTATATTATATGACACTAATGCGCACTTGTTCAGAGTCTATGCAGCTCATACTACATAGGTCCGAGGACAAGCCCTTAACCATTCTTCATCTTGTAGGGTTCGATCCCTCCCCATGACTTAATCTATTACAGTAACTACGGTAAGTATCCTAGGTGTTCTATGAGTTACGAGCCCACGTCTAGGCACCCTGGAATGAACCCCACGCACTGACACATGACTCATCATGCAGGAATCCTGTGGTTAATTCCCCTCCTACCACAGATATGGCATCACCCGTAGTCATTAGATCACCCCATAAACGTCGCCACCGGGACGGTACTCTGGAGTAGTATCCACAACCTAATCATGACGCATCATGGGACATCCTGTGAATACTCTCACGCCGCCAATTCAATAGCCCTCATACTCATGTTTTTTTCTTACGTTCATCACATCTTCACTATGTATCTAATCCTTATGTATAATTGAAGATCAATATTCTAGAATCTAGCATTACTCCTACATCGCTCTTTTCAACCTCAATCATTATCAACGACCCAAACTTGGTCAAAATATCATAATTTTCTTTTCCATAATTTGTATTCTTGCCGACGTAGAGTTATAGCTAAAATTTTAGTCTAAGTCCTCCTTTCATGTTCATAGAAGAAAGTATATTTGTTCACAAAATTTTACATTTCATCAAGTTCTCTTTTTCTCATATTCCATGCACAACTTGCATATTCAATTTCTCATTTAATTCTACTCAATAATTATGAGTGAAAAATCTCAATTAACTTCTTTTTCAATTCTTTCTATATTCAAAAAAATATTCAAAAATTTCATTAGTTTATTTTAGAATTTCAAAAGAATCAAATCTAAGATGAATTCTCCATTCTTAATTTTTTTTACTCTTATTTCTCATTCAAAAGTCCACATATAAAAAATATAATTTTATGAAGTCTATGTATTTTCAAAAATTTCCTAATATTTTTGATTTTTCTTAATTTTTATTATATTTTAAGACCCCAAAAAAATCAAGTGTATAAAAAAAGAGATTTTTCAAAAAAAAAAATTGGCCTTAGCCAGTTTCGAACCCGCACACACATAGCCAAGGTGCACAGTCACCGAAACCAACCCCACGCGCTAGCCAAAAGGGACAAAGTGCCCAACTGATATAAAGGGGAGTTAATTTAAGGTTAAGTTTACTCTCGGGTTTTGGGAAAAATCGGATTTTTGGAAAAATAAAAGCCTCTACCGAGACTCGAACTCACACACAAGGGCTGCCGCCTAGCTACAGTAAAACGCAACTGGCACCCCCTCTAACCAGTATGACGATAGTGTCAATCTCATATAGGAGTAGGTTAAAATAGGTTTATTTCGAGTCTCTGTTCATCAAAATTATTTCGTTTTTCAAAAGCTCATAACTTTGTTTCTTCTTCACATAAAGTCATAAAAATTTTCAGAATACCGAGTTTGAGTTTAATTAACAAATTAGTGTTTTAAAAACATTTTTTTGACATTAACACATGTTTTTTTTATTCTAAATTGTATTCTATGCCTACAATTTCAATTTCAATAATTCAGTAGAAGTTCTAGAGTTGCTTCCGTACTTTCTCCTCTCACCCTCCCAAGTTGACATCTAACTTTTTTCCTCCCAAGTTGCTTTCGTACTTTCTCCTCCATCCTTTCCTCCTCAGATTCAATGTCCCCTCTCACCCTCATTCCCTTCCCCTTTTAGTAACTTTGTTGGGCGCGGGTTTCCCTTCCGACCCAATTCCTCATATCTCCTCCTCATTGTCCCCGGAGTCCCCCCCCCTTTCTTCCCTTCGTCCGCTTCGCTGCTGCAGGGGTGTTGCCCAGGTGGGGGCTTTTCTCTGCGTGGCATCCTTCCGAGGCTTACCTCTGGTGTCGCTGGCTCGTTGTTGGTTGTGTTGCTCCCTCTTTGTGGCTCCTGTAGATCTGATTCTTCTCGGCTCCTAGCGGTGTGCTCTTACTAGCCTGTCTTTGTAAGTATTTGTTTTCCTTTTATTTGTTTGTTGGTTGTGTTTGCGCCAATTTCTTAGTGATTTCGTTTTTGCCTTATCTGGTGATCTTCTTTGATCCCTCTCTACTCCCCCTGGCTCTACGTTTTGTCTTCGTCCGTGCTTTCTATCTCTCTAAGTTCTGTTCGATTATTGGGGGGTTTTTCTCCTATAGCCCTTTGGTCTACAGTGGATTGAGTGTGGCTGGATTTTCGATCCTTTCTGTAAGGGCTTGTGACATTCCCTTTGCCCTTTTGTTTGAGCCTTTGGGCTCGGCTGTTCAACATACTCAGTTTTTTTTTAAAATTAAAAAAAGGTATTTTTTGCTCTTATCTTTCATCAGTCAGATCTCTATTTTTTTATTCTTATTTTTATTCTCGGTTTGTTGCCTTGTCTGTTCCTCTCTATCTCATCCTTTTCTCTTGCCCAGTGGTCATTGTGGGCCTGGGCCGTTATGGGATACTCTTGGGTAGATATTGTAAAAAAAAACAAATCAAAAGTTTAATAATAACCTGGATGTGGTCACTAGTGTTGGGCCGTCTCATCCCAGCCCAGCTTCGCTGGCCCATTTCCCGGTAGGCCCAAGCAGCAGAAGTTTCTAGGGCGTGCTTCTGCTCCATTTTACTGCCATTTCTTCTCCCCCTTCAGTTCTAAACCTAAGTGCTCTTTGTCTTCCTCTCCCTCCCAATCTCTGGTTTGTTATCACTGTCTCCAAGTTGGTCATATTGGGGCTTTTTGCACCGACAACATGAAGTGTCTCTTCTGCTTGAAAGCTGGTCACTCCTGAAACCGCTGCTTCTCTTTACAGCGTATTTTGGGGTTGTCTATGGGATTTCCTATCTCCGAACAAGTCATTGCAGCGCTTGATTTCCCCCCCTTCAATCAAAGCTTGCGGATTTTCAAGTCCCTAAACCTAAGAGGGCTAAGTTGTCTAATTCTTCCCCTCTCTTTCCTACGCCTCCCACCTCACTACGCATCGCTGTGTCGAAACAATCATCTTCACAAGTGAGCTCTTTTCCCTCCTCCCTGACTTCCAAGTCTAAGTTCACTTTAGTGTTCATCCCTACTACCAAACTATCTAATAGAATGGTTTACTTTGAGCACTACGGTGCCGTTTCTTTCAATGGAGGTTCGGTTTCCATCTCGACTTGGGATTCTTTCCTATGCAATTCCTGTAACGTGCAAGACTGGACGTGGGCTATCAGCACTTGCTCCAATAGGGAAGTGGTTATTAATTGTCCCTCTCTTAAAATCCTAGAAGATCTTGTTGTTCTTAACTCTCTCTCGATCGGAGCTATCAAATTATCCGTTCGTAAATGGGTGCACCAAGGCCATCCCCCTGCTCCCCTAATTCACTATGCTACCAAAGTCACATTACTGGGACTTCCGCCATTCTGTGATTCTCATCATGTCGTTGTTGACTTGTCAAAATGTGTTGGCGAATTGTGGCACATCTCTTCCTCTTCTATGCTGGTGTCTGGGTGCCTTCAGGTAGATGCTGAGTTTTTTTGCCCGTCTGTTAATGATAGAATTGATGCATACTCGTTAAGAGATTTTAAGTCCATCTTTGCGGTTTCGGTCATTTATCAAGACAGTTCTATAGAAGCTCCGCCTCCAGCCCTTTCGTCTCTGGGTGTTTCCAAAACCCCTGCGAAACCCATCACATTCCCCGACTCTTTCTTAGCTGGTACATCATCTCAGCCGACCTTCTTCCAAATGGAATCTGTCTCACAAAGAGATCCCCCAAAAAAATCTGCCTTATCAGCGCAAAGGTTTTTCACATCCTGCTAAACCCAAAATCTCGCCTTCTAAAGCTCACAATTTGTTCTGAATTAACCCTGCAATTGCTTTGGCAAAAACCCTCCTTACTTCTCAACCTGCTCCTCTCGATCTTCCGCTTAGGCTACCTTCTCTTCCGTCTCTAAAGGCTCACTTTTCTCTGGCCGTCGTTTCTCCTGCAGTTTCTGTTGAAGCCCCAGCTAAGACTGATCAGGGGGCTTCTAATCAGAAGTGGCCGGATTGGGATGTGAATCCCCATTTTCCTTTCGATTAGGACAAATACATTAGTGCAGTTCAATTTACTTCCACTTCAGGTCCCTCTCCGTCTTATAAGCCTAGCAAAGGTTTTTCTTCCCCCCGCCCCGAAACCCGAAGCTTGGGTTGATAGAGATAATCTTCTGGATGAGGAATTGGCCGACCTGGACCAATCTTTTTCGCAAAAGCAGGTATTCTTTAATTCTCTCTCGATTGTTATTAAGTTTCAGCCCTCTAATTGTCTGGATTGCAGTGACTTTTGCTTAGTTCTCATTAGCCGCTTATCTTCTTATTTCTCTAGACACATTCTTAATTACTTCCTATCTACTTATTATCACTTTAATTCTCCTCTTTGGTTTCTTACTCTGCCCCAGGTGGGTTGCAACCCACCAAGTCATTGCAGAGAGACCTCCCATGACTCTCCTCCCCCCGTTCCTTAGCTGTAAGCCTGTAAGCCCTCGGTTCAGAGGTCTATTATCCTCTCCAATTCAGTTTGCCTTACAGAGGTGCCTTTGAGTTTGGCTGGGTCTTTCCATCCCAGGAGTCAGCAGCCTACTAGCTCCTAAAAGAAGAAACTCAAAAAAGAACCTATCACTGTTATTCGCTCTAGTGCTCGGATTAGGGCCAATAGAGTTTCAAAACATTTGGTAGATTCTCAGTCTTCCCTTGCGGCTCAGATCCGCAAGTTGGATATCTCCCCACCCTCTCTTTCTTCATCTAGGAAAGAACATCTTGGTTCCATCTACCAGGTGCATTTTGACTCCCTTTCTAATTTAGATATGCTTAACCTTACTAGGAAGATGGGGTTTCTCGTTAATCAGGATAACTTTGTTGACTTTGATTCGATTCGCTGCCGCGAATTCTCTAGAGCTATTGAGACTAAGGGTTTTAATGATTAGCATCTCTTGGAATATTCGGGGGTTGCGGAGTGTGACGAAGCAACAAGCCTTGTTTAATCTGATTTCTTCTTCTTACTATGATATGATCTCAATTCAAGAATCGAAACTTGAGTCCCCTACTCCGTCCCTCTTACGTTCGATAGGTGGATCCTTAATCTCCAATTGGATCACACTTGATCCCAGAGGCACAAGAGGAGGTATTCTCTTTGGTTTTAAAGAATCCAGGTTCTTCTTTATTTCGATTCGTCGATTAACTTTCTTCCTTGTAGTGCGTCTCCACTAGGCTGAATTCAATTGTGACCTCACTGTAGTGTCGGTTTACGGTCCGTCTACTGCGGACCGTCGTCAGGTTTTTTGGAATGAATTTAACTCCTTCCAACACAGCATTCAGGGGTTCTGACTATTTTGTGGCAACTTTAATGTCACCAGATCCTCCTTTGAAAGATTGGGTATCTCCTCTTACTCGGTGGATTCCTCTCGCTTTAATGAAAGCATTCGTTCTCTTCAGTTGACGGATCTTCCTCTTAACGGCAGAGCTTTCACGTGGTCTAATCGCCGACCATGGCTAAGCTCGATCACTTTCTGGTATCCTTTGACTAGATCGACTTCTTTCACAACTCTTTTGCAAAAGCTTTGCCCAATCCATCATCGGACCATGTACCTATCTTTTTGTGCTCTAACTATAATTTCTCCAGACCTTCAAAGTTCCGGTTTGAAAAAATTTGGCTGCAAGATCGTTTTTGTCAATCTCATCACCGAATGCCTCTTTTCTATTACGGACTCTTCTAGGCTCGGTCGCATCCTTATTAAGCTTCAAGCGATCAAATTCGGTAGCATAATCTGGCAGAAAGAGAGATTTGCCAACGATAGTTTGCTTAAAAATATCCTCCTGTCGACCATTGAATCCAATGATCAACTTGAGGAGGTTGGCCCTATATCTGAATCCCTTCGTTCAGAACGGGCTTCTCGTAAAAGAGATTACGCGGGCTTTCTTCATAACGATCATATCAAATGGGCCCAACGGGCTAAGCATCGTTGGCTAAAGGAGGGTGACGGCAAGACCTCTTTCTTCCACAATTTTGTTTCACACCGGCAGCGATGTAATCGTATTTTCCTCTATCCTTGACAATGGAAATGATTTAACTTCGGATGCTGACATCCATGCTACTTTCCTCCATTTCTTTAAAGATCTTTTGGGAACTCAGAAACATCGTTCTATTCATCTTGATTGGTCACAGTTGTATGGTCAGCAATCTTATGACCTGTCTAGCTTGGAAGATCCTTTTACTTTAGCAGAGATCAAGTCTGCAGTTTTCTCTTTAAAAAGTGATTCCGCCCTTGGTCCGGATGGGTTCCCAGCTTTCTTTTTCCAATGTTTTTGGGATTGTCTCAAAGATGATCTTTTCAAAATATTCTCAGACCTTCACCAAGGAAACTTTTCCTTTGATAGGATTAATTATGTGCACATCGTCCTTATCCCTAAATTCTTGGGTGCCAACTCAATTTCCAACTTTAGACCGATTAGCCTCCTTAACACGACTTTCAAGATCATCATGAAAGTTCTCTTTACTTGTCTTAGTGCTATTATCCCTCCTTTGATCGATCCCACGCAATCGGGTTTCATTAGAGATCGCTATATCCTTGATAGTGTGGTCTCGGCTCAAGAAATCATTTCCGATTGCCATAGATCCAACTCGGAAGGGATCCTATTAAAATTAGATTTCCAAAAAGCTTATGATAATGTTAGCTGAGATTTTCTTTTTGAAATCATTTTTCATCGTGGTTTCGGTCCGAAATGGATCGCCTGGATTAAATCCAGTCTATTCGCTGGCACTTCATCCATTGTTGTCAATGGGACGGAAGGGCACAAATTCAAATGCAGGCATGGCCTTCGTCAAGGGGACCCCATTTCCTCGCCTTTATTTTCTCTTGTTGTTGATGTGTTCAGTAAGATGCTCAGTAATGCTTGGGAGGACGACGTTATTGAAGGTCTGGGAGGTTCTCACAGTTTTCGCAAAGTGTTGAACCTCCAGTATGCTGATGATACCATTATCTTTGTGAAACCCAATGGGTACACTTTACGTAACCTGAAGTTACTTCTTTATGTCTTTGAAAGTGCCTCAGGTTTAGCTATTAGCTTTCAAAAGTCTTCAGTTTTTTGGCTTGGCGGATCTCTAAACCGTCAAGCAAAATTTGCCCAATTCTTTAACTGTGTTTCGGCCTCATTCCCAATCCATTACCTAGGTATCCCATTGAGATGGGGGAAGCTTCATAAATCGGATTGGTTGCCGATGATCGAAAAGGTTGAAACCAGACTTAACTGTTGGTCTGGTAAGCACCTTTTGCACGGAGGCAGACTTATCCTTGTTAACTCTGTTCTCTCCTCTATCCCTTTATATATGATGTTTTTCTTCTACCTTCCCTCGTGGGTTATTAAGAGGGTTGACCAGATCAGAAGGAATTTCTTCTGGTCTCGTGCAGATTTGTTTAGACCAGGATCTCATCTTTGTAACTGGAAGCTTGTTTGCACTTCGAAGGCTGCTAGAGGTTTAGAAGTTCTTAATCTCAAGCACCAAAATTTAGCCCTCCTGGGCAAATGGCTATGGAGGTTTTTAAAAATGATCATCTGCCCTAGGCCCGTCTTATATCCTTTATTTATTTTTCCCATCGCAATATGTGGGATTTTCCTATCTCCCCCTCCCGCAACGCATCTTCCTTTTGGAAAGGGGTCTGGAAAGCAGCTAGCCCGTTCCGTTGTGGTTTAGCGTATGTTTGCGTGGATGGCTCGAAGACCAGATTCTAGGACGATTTATGGTTTGGTAATACCAAACTCGCTATAGCTTTTCCTTCGCTCTATCAGATGGCCTCCAACCCCTCTGCCATGGTGGCAGACTATGTTGTTGTCACCAATCACCAAAAGTTCTAGTCATGTTCTTCCCCCACCTCTTGTGTTGGAATTCCAAGAGCTCTTCGAAAGTATCAACCATTATTCCTGGCACCCTACAGAAGACTTCAAATGGAGATGGACCACCTCTAGAAACTATACAGTTAAATCTTTCTACAACTTCCTCAATTTTGGGGGGGTTGTCTCCCTGCATGCTAAGTCATTATGGAGCTATTGTGCTCCTCTCAAATCCAAAATTTTAACCTGACTAGCGCTTAACAACAAACTGCTCACAGTTGATTTCTGAACAGGAGGAACCTGGCCTTAGGCCAAGTTTGTGTTTTGTGTTCATCCCAACATGAGGATGATGATCATCTTTTCCTTAAGTGTTCCTTTATCCAACCATTATGGATGATCACTGTCTTCGCTTGGCAAGCTCCATCTATCCCCTGTGAATTCTCTTCCTGTTGGATGTCTCAATCCCTCAGGAAAGAATTCCGTAAATCTTGGATTCTTTCTATTATGGCGATCATTTGGGTTATCTGGTCGGAACAGAACAAACGAATTTTTGCGCATCCCACCTCTTTCATTGATAGCATTATCGATGAATTTTTATTCTTCTTTAAATTTTGGCCTTCCATTTTAGCAGTTGAGAAAGTGGAATCTTTACATTTAAATCGTCTGGACGAGGCGATTTGTATTTTTCGTTCTACTATTTTTTAATGTAACCTTTAACTGTGCTTCTTCTTACTTGCTTCTCTTTTTTCTCTTTCGACAGACCTAAAGATTTTGAATGCGTCTTGGTTTTTTTGATGCGTTTTGGTTTTGGCCGTGGAGCTTGGCTAGCATTACAGCTCTTTGCTTGTTCTGTTTTGTTTGGAGCAGTGCTGTTGTTGCATCATGCTATTTGGATGTCTCTTTTCCTTAGTAGGGCTGGATGTTCTGTTAGTTGGCTTTAGTGCCAGTGTTGTGTTTTCTTCGTTTCTGATTTTGTTTCCTGCTCTGTTCACAGGGTTGTATATGTATTTATGGTTACTGTGTTGTAATGTTTTGTGTTGTTGGATTTACTCTGGTGGGGGTCGCTTTGTTTGCGGCGCAGCGATTTTTTGGAACCTGGGATGTTTATTTTCTTGACCTAGTCTCTAAAGGCGTTGTTCTTTCCTGGTTGTGGTTTTTTTTCCTGAGCATCTTGTGTTGTTTCGGGTCTTTCGTTGCTGTCCCGTTAGGTGCAGTGTTTGCACCTTGGTGCTGGATGGCTTCGGCCCTGGTAGCTGGTTCAGGGTGTCCTGGGATTTGATTTTGGATGTTTATGAAGTGTTGCTCACCTTTATCTTTTCTAAAAGGTACCGTTCTATATATTTTTACTGTTCTTACTTTCCTACGCCATTTGTTATGCATCCTTTCGGTCGGAGGTGGTCGAGGTGGTGATCCTCCGATTGTTGGGGTCAGCGCTGTGGTTTGTTGCGGTTCCATTCTTGTGTGTTTGTCGCGGTGGTAGTGTTGCGTTGCCTTCAGGTGCATAGGATCTGGTTAGGACCGTTCACTTGCCTCCCTTTTGGTGATTTTCTATTAAGTTTGCCGCTCTGGTCTTACATAGTGTTTTGTTTTTTGGTTTAGGTGGTGCGTGTTCGGATGCTAGTTACCGCCACCTTTTTGATTGGGTTACTTCCCCCGTTCTCTATTGCGCGGTGGTAGCTGTGGTTTTCTGTTTGGCCTGCGCAGTTTTGGGGCTGGTGGCTTTCAGCCTTTGGCTGCGAACTGTGGTCGTTGGTTGCGGTTTTGTTCTTGGGCCCTGCCTCCAATGTTGCTGTTTTGCATCCTTTTGGCTTGTAGTTTTCTCTGTCAGCGCTTGGCAATTTTCTCAATTGCTTGTTTGTTTTTTCCTTTAGTTTGGTGTTTTGTTGTTGGTTGTTAGTTTTACTCTTGGTAAAATTGTACCTTATTGTATACTATCTTTTATTTATATATTCTGGGTTGGAATCTTTTGATTCTATCCACTTCATCAAATTTTTTTTTAGCAATTCTCTACCAAATTACAACTTCATTAAAAGAGTATTAATTCCTGTTTTTTCCCTCTTTTATCCACAACACACAAAGACATGGTTGCATTCATTGAACTAGTGTCACAATGGTTCCATAAGCACAAATTTAATAATTTCAACTACTAATCATTCACAAGCATTTTTCTACAATTAACATGGTTCCAACTTCACATTTTTATGGCAACAAGGCAGTTTTACTACATTAAATATGATTTATAACAAAATTACATGCAATTCATCAATCATTTACTCAATCATCTATCAAGTCCTTTTTATAGCCAACAATTTGTTATCTTATTAGCTTCTTTTAGCATTCTCATTTATCAAAAAGGCCCTAGCATGGTGTCTAGATTAGAAGTAGAGAAAAACACCCACCTATTTGAAGAAAAACACTACAAAAGCTCCTACAATCTCCTTGAACACACGAGCGGTCCTTCTCCTCCTAGTTTGAGCCACCACGATTGCCTCCTCCTCCTTGCACTAGTGAACCCAAGCCTACACTTCCCTCCAATGCAATGGCCGGCTTCCAAAGATGAACACACACACAAACTAGAATACTCTCCATCTTTTTCTAACTCTCTCACAATCTTTTTACTCTCTTATGTATTTTCTTTCTTTTCACTACAAACTTTTAATGTATTGTATGCATACAGGGGGGGGGGGGGGGGGGGAGGGGGTGTAGCGCCCTAAATCCCACCGGGAACCTGAGACCCTACTCCAGGAGTCGAACTTCAAAATAGCCACAATCACAGAAAGTACAGGAAAATTTAAAACTTTTATTCCATATAAATGTTACATTTACAAGTGTTACAATATCCAAATAAAAATTACAAGATTTACAACAATATAATAGCACTTGCATATGTCCCTTAGATTCTTGGACCAACTTAAACTCTGCAGTACCTGTAGATCGGCTCCGGATACCTACAAGGTGGGGAACGTCACTACTTCGACCGACGCAAAGCTGATAACAACAACGATCCTCTAAATTACAATCACAACCATAATTTATGCCAAAGAAAAGTGATGTGCCAAACAAGAGTTTAATGGATTCGGGTTCTAGTGCAGCGGTATGCCATGACCCTATGACTAGATGCAGCAAATCACATGCCTGACCCTAATGCAAGCAAGACTTTGGAGAACGAATGCATCCCATACTACATACGCCCCCAAATCTAGCCGTCTTTCTCCACAGTTTAAGGATTCAAACCCTCGCCATGCACCCTACTCTTGTACTCAACCAGTTCCCAATAGATTGTCTGTTGCCCAAGGAGGTTGTAGTTGGTCGGTCTAGTTCCGCCACTGCAGTAACTAAGTGGTGGTCGTGTTTGCCACTCGGTACCCGCATACGGACCTCTTTAGAAAGCCGCGTTGAATTCGGTCGCACGACCGTGTAATTCGTATGTCCACCCCTAACCCGGCTGAAGACTGACGCATGCGTGTTCACCCCTAACCCGGCTGTGAACTGATATATATATAAACAAAACCCATGTGCATAGGAACGTGATGGCCTCGAGGGTCAAATTCCCCTAGCCTCCCGTTCCTTACTCCGGCAAAACTTTGGGAATTAACAGATCGAGATACGAGCCGAGGACTCACTCATGAGTGCCGAAAACATATCCCTACGACAGGAAGGTACAACACCGACTATGGTCTGCTAGCACTAATGCAATTACCAAACCCCTAATGCATCACTCTAATCTCAGCCTCACTCTAATCACTTTGGGTAAAAGATAAGATTGCTTCCGAAAACTTGCCTATCGACCTCTGGCCCTGGCGATACCAGTCCGGTTCGCCACTTCGCCAGTCTTGGATTTGTCCAGCACCATGGTCTACATGCACCCCTAACCCGGCTGTGAATGTATGTGTTCACCCCTAACCCGGGCTATGAACTTATATTAATGGCACGGCTCGGATGTCCTACGCTTCGGTGGAAGTTCATAACTTAGGGTCGACAGATACAGGGTATCACCTTACCCTAGTGACTAACTCGAGTCACACATCCACTATGGGAGTCAACAAAACCAATAACAGATACCAAACGTCCCCAGACAAGAGTTATCAACTCCAATAGTACATAGGGGAAAAGTCCTCACAATACCTAGTCAAAACCCAAGACTAAGCAACCTACGGGGTTTCTGCCCGAAACTTAAAAAGATCATAACTCCCTCAATACAACTCCGATTGGGGTGTACAAGCCCAATCCGAAAAGGTAAGAACCTAGGCTACAACTTCCTAGTTGATCATAACCTCAAATTCCATCATCTAAGTCCTCAAAATGGCCTTTCAAGCCTCAGCCTGTGTATTTCCTATACACGGGCTGCACCTTACCGGTAGCATACAACACTGCTCACTCATCAGAATGCTACAAACCCAAGTTCTATGGAAAGGTGTGGATGTCCTCTAAAATCCTCTAGTTGGTCATAAGTCCAAAATATGCCAATAGATCACCCTAACACACACATTACTCACACGTGTACCAAGTCATATACTAAGACTTTCTCAATCAGAGCACTCAGCTCAAATCCTGGTCTCTGTCCAGCATTGCAAAATTCATAATAAATCAACCACTTACTGAAAATGCCTCAAATAGGTCTTTTTAGAAAGGTCATGATGTCTACTGCAATCCTCTAGGGAAACACTTCCTCAAAATTTGCTCTTAAGGAGCCTCAAATGTGTCTACAGGATGTCAAATCTGATTGAAACCAACACCGTACGTGCTAATAAAATCATCATAAATTCTATACTCATCCAATAGACACAAAATTTATAGTAAAGAAACTATATATCAAAATGAAAAACATTCAAAAGGTTTCCATGTCTAAACTCCAAGTCTACACTGAGTTCTTCATGTTTCAATTAAGCACAAAAATCATCATGTTCTTCAATTACAGCTCTAGTTACTATTGAAAGATCAATTTTTAACATGCCTGTAACTTCATCCAAATATTTTCTTGATTTTTCTGTAGAGTTTAGATACAAGTGGGAAAACAAGGTAAAAATTCCAGATTAATATCTTACTCCAATTAATTAGGAAAAATCCAACAATCTCAGGCATCATATTAACCCATTTCTGCTACTGCCTTACGGCACTGTTCCACTAATGGATTTTATTAAAATACCAAAAAATCTCAGAAAAATCCGAAATAATTCATGAAATATCTAGACATATATAGGAACAAAATGTAAAAATTTCATAATCATATTCCATGTGGTTTGCTCTCGGGAGTATCTAGAAAATAGCATACAGATCAAGATTCCAGTTCTAGTTTCTGATTTCAACTTCCAATCTTCTTAAACATTCATTCTAACTCTTAATACTACACATGCATGCAAGAAATAAATCAAGAAACAAAAAGAAAGGTTTAGAGAAACTCCCCACCTTGAGTTGATTGTAGAGTAGTTGATATCCTTGAGCTTCTCCTCCTCAAGAATCACTCCAAGAGCTCCTTCTTCAATCTTTCTTCTTTTCTCTCATTCTCTTCTTTTCTTTGGTTTGAGTTCTGAAATTTTCAGAACAAGGGAGAAGAATGAAGGGGTTTTTGATGGAAAAGAGTAGGGAAAGAGAGGGAAAAAGAGGGGGGCCGGTTTCTAGGGTGTAGGGGGTAGGGTGTAGGGTGGTTTTGGGTGGAAACCATGGTCTAGCCAATGGTTTTGGGGTACAATAGGTTGGCTACCCAATTTAGCTCTTAAATGGGTTCTTAGATGCGAGGAGAGGGGTTTATCGAGTGTACGCAAGATATACTCATCGTAGTATCATACAATGTTATATTTGCATAAGTGTCGTACCAAAAACTAGTATTTACACCAGTATCGGTCCTCCTCATTCTCGTGCATCTTCTAGAACGCAACCATCCTCATGAACCACCCCGCAAACCTAACCGCACACCAACGATAGCAAAATCAACCAAAACACTGTAATCATGTGCATGCATACAAACATATATACATATATATATTTAGGTATCGTACAATCCGGGGTGCTACAAGGGGGGTATTTATACTAATTTTGAGGGTGAATGGAGGGCTAGGATGAGTCCAAATGGTTAGGGATCAAGGGTCTATATGAACTAGGGAGTTATAGAAACTACCCATGATGAAGCAACCAACTCTCCACCTCTTTCATCTCTCCCACTCTCCCAATCCCATGCAGCCTAGGGTAAAAAGTGTGCAATGCACACTCTAGTGCATGCACGTGCCAACTAGTACCCCCCTCTTTTACAAGTTTGTTCATGTAAATTAATTAATGGTTTACTAAACTTTTCTACACTACAAGTTATATTAATAAAAAGAGAAATTAAGTTAAATGGGCTCCTTAACCACGGGCTCTCTTAATTAAATTAATTAAGATGGGCTAAAAGAGACAAATAGGCCTAGAATTTAATTAAGCCTTTTAAAATTATTCTTTTTTGGAAAATAAAGAGAACAATAACTTGTTCATGCTATAAAGAAATATTTTTATAAAAGAAATCATACATATGAAATTATACATGCAAAACACATAAAATCACAAACTCTTGATAAATAGAAATTTAGGGTGTTACAACACTCCCTCCTTAGAATAGTTCCGTCCACGGAACTACACTTAAAGAGTGAGAAAAACATGAATACAACAAAAAGATAAGAAAAGGAAAGAAAAGAAAATACAAATCACACAAAGAGCTCAGGATGATCTTTCATCATCCCCTCCTCGGATTCCCAAATAGCCTCTTCAACCAACTGGTTTCTCCAGACTACTTTGACCATCAGTATCGTCTTGTTCCTCAAGACTTTCTCCTGAAGATCGACAATCTCAACTGGAAGCTCAATGTAACTCAGATCCAACTGCAAACCCTCCGCTACTTCGGGCAAATGGTAACTCGGATCTGAAATGTATCCTCTCAGCATAGACACATGAAAAACATTGTGCACCTAAGACAACTCCTCCGACAACTCCAACCGGTAAGCAGTTTTCCCAATCTGCTTCAATATCTTGTACGGGCCTATGAATCTCGGGGCTAACTTCTCACCTCTGCCGAAGCGAATCACACCCTTGCTAGGTGAAACCTTCAGAAAAACAAAGTCACCAACCCAAACTCAAGGTCCCTCATCCGGTTGTCTGCATAGCTCTTCTTCCTACTCTGAGCATCCACCAACCTCTTCCTGATCAGATCGATCTTTTCAGAGGTCTACTACACAATCTCAGACCCAAACATCTACCGCTCCCCAACTTCGAACCAACAGACAGGTGTTCTGCACTTCTTGCCATACAGAGCTTCGTACGGCGCCATCCCAATACTAGTCTGAAAACTGTTGTTGTAGGCAAACTCCACTATAGCTAAATGCCTTTCCCAATTGCCTCCAAAGTTTAGTACACAACATCGAAGCATATCTTCAAGAATACGATTGACCCTCTCAGTCTGCCATCGGTCTGCGGATGAAAAGCAGTGCTGAAATCCGTCTTGATACCCAGAGCTGTCTGAAGACTCCTCCAGAAATGCAAAGTAAACCGTGCATCCGATCAGACACAATGGTTAATGAAACACCATAAAGCATGACGATCTCTCCAACATACAGCTCAACCAACTTGTCCATAGACGAAGTGAGTTTCATCGCCAAGAAGTGAGCGGACTTGGTTAGTCGATCGACTATGACCCAAATCGCATCATTGCCCTTTGAACTCTTAGGAAAACCCGTGATGAAATCCATACTGATGTTATCCCACTTCCACTCCAGAATAGGTAACAGTTGTAATAGACCTCTTGGTTTATGATTATCGACTTTGACTTGCTGGCAAATCTTACACCTCGCCACAAATTCGGCCACATCCCGCTTCAGACCTGACCACAAAAAATGTTGCTTAATGTCCTTATACGTCTTGGTACTAAGAGGATGTACAGACAAAAGAGTAGCATGCGCCTCCTGAAGAATACTTTCTCGCAATTCTGCTTGTTCCGGAACACACAGTCGATCTCTAAACCATAACACTTCGTCCCTGATCTGAAACTCTGGCAACTTGCCAGCACCAACCTGCTCCTTTATCTTCTGAATCTCTACATTTCCTTTTGAATTGTGATAATCCTTTCATTCAGTGTTGGTTGAAGCCTCAACTGAGCTAAAGATGATCCCAAGCCTTGCAGAACAACTTCAATACCAGCCCGATCCAACTCTTCTGTAAGATGCCTCTGAGTTGTAATCAAACTAACCAGACTGCTCTTGTGGCTAAGTGCATCAGCAACAACATTAGCCTTCCCAGGACGGTACTTAATCTCTGGACGAATGTCCTCAAGTACTTCCATCCATCTCCTTTGCCTCAGATTCAAATCCTTCTGCTGATAGATGTACTTGAAGCTTTTATGGACTGTGTACATGTTCAGCTTCTCACCATACACGTAATGTCTCTATTGCTTTAAGGCGAAGATAATCGCAGCCAACTCCAGAACATGTGTCGGATAATTCTTCTCATGCGGTCTTAGTTGCCTAGACCCATATGCGATCACTTTTCCTTTTTGCATTAAGATACAACTAAGCCCACGATGTGAAGCATCGCTGTAGACATCATACTCAACACCTGCTCTAGGCAAAGCTAAAATGAGAGCAGTAGTCAGCCTCTCTTTCAACTCCTGAAAGCTTGCCTCACACTGTTCAGTCCACTTGAAGTTCACATTCTTCTTGGTCAGACCAGTGAGCGGCACGGCTATCTGAGCATAGCCCTGAATGAACCTCCTGTAGTATCTAGTTAATCCAAGAAAACTCCTTATTTTCTTCACCATAGTAGGCCTTGCCCAATCCTTCACCGCCTCTATCTTCTGCGGATCAGTTGCCACTCCCTCCTTAGAAAGGATGTGACCCAAGAATGCCACATCAGATTTCCAGAAATCGCACTTGGATAACTTGGCATACAACCCATGCTCTTGAAGCTTTCTCAAACTGCTGCCAGATGCTCTGTGTGCCCCTCCTCCGACTTGGAGTATACACGAATATCATCGATAAACACCACAATGAAAGAATCAATGAAAGGCCTTAGAACTCGGTTCATCATATCCATGAAAATTACAGGTGCATTCGTCACTCCAAATGGCATAACTAAGAATTCGTAATGCCCGTGTCGAGTTCTGAACGCAGTCTTATGCACATCTTCAGTCTTCACTCGAACTTGATGGTATCCTGATCGAAGATCTATTTTGGAGAAAATAGTCACTCCTTGTAGACGATCGAACCAGTCATCAATTCTTGGAATCGGATATTTGTTCTGAACAGTGTCCTTATTCAGCTCTCGATAATCGATGCACATCCTCATCGAACCATCCTTCTTTACCAACAGCACCGGTGCTCCCCAAGGCGACGCACTCGGTTGAATAAAGCCTTTTTCCAACAGTTCCTCATCTGCCATTGATCTCATCCTGCTCCACAGGCACCATCCTATACGAAGCCTTGGAAATGGGTGCACTCCCTGGCTGAATAGTGATGCTGAACTCTATATCATGCTGTAGGGGTAACCCAGGCAAATCATCCAAGAATACGGTCAGATAATTCCGAACCACTGGAATTTGCTGCACCTCTACAGGAATCCTTTCCTTCTTGCTGATAACCGCCACCAAATCTGAACATCTCCTCTTCCCTTGGAAAGTGACTTCAGGTCCACCTGGAGCCTTCACTGTTACTACCTTGGTCTTGCATTCGATGCTCACACTGTACACCGACATCCAATCAATGCCAATGATAACTGTGACTCCCAAGACATTCAGCTAGATCAGATCAATCCCGAAAATTCTATCTCCAATCACAATCTCGCAGTCCGCATAATACTGATCAATGGTTGAAGTCTCCCCTGACGGAGTAGCTACTGCTAAGACCTTACCTGGAAAGACCTTCAGTTCAACTCCCAAAACTTTAGCAAATTTAGGTGATATAAAGGTATGAGAGGATCCAGTGTCAAACAAAACAACAGCTTTCTTTCCATTCAAATAAAGTTCTTCTGTTACATAACACACTCGTTACATAACAGTTCACTATATAAAGCGGGAAAAAGAAACAACAGAAAAACACTCCTAAACTTCCTCCCTCGTACCAGTGATGACGTGATCCACTTCATCAGCGTCAGCTTCAGTTAAGGCAAATACTCGCTCCTGCTAGTACGGCTTCTTCCCAACCTGCTGAGTTGGTCCATTACGGACGACATCCTGCAGCTTGGGGCAATGAGACTTATAGTGGCTTGTCTCTCCACAGTTGAAACAAGTCTCAGGGGGTCTCACCCATGTATTCCCCGGTCTTCCTACCACATGAACAACATTCGCACCCGTAGGCTTGAACTTTTGAGCCGGCGGCTGTCCCCTGACATTTCTAGCAACTGCGGGCCTTTTCCCCACATTCCAGTTGTTCCTCCGATTCTGAACAGCATGGAACTGCTCCATATCCGCCTCAGTGGCTGCCGCTCGTTTGACTAGCTTGTCAAATCTCTTGATACCGAGGGGTATCATCCGGGATCTCAGACTTGGCCTCAAACCCTGTTCGAATTTCCGAGCCTTCCTCGCCTTATCCATCACCAATTCGGGGGCATAACTCGAGAGCTGAGTGAATCTTGTCTCATACTCCCTAACCGACATGCTGCCCTACTGCAGCGCCAGAAATTCCATGGCATTCTTTTCCTGAACGTCTGATGGAAAATAATGACTGCAGAACTCCTCCAAGAATTCCTCCCAGCCAAGAACAATATCTCCCATCTTCTGCTTCATCGACTGCCACCACACAGCCGCATCCATCTCGAACTGCAACACAGCCAACTTCACCTTGCCGCCCTCTGGAGTCTCTAAGACTTTGAAGATAGTCTCTACCTGTCAGATCCAGTTGTCAACCGCATCAGGGTCTGACTTCCGCTCAAACACAGGTGGTTTCATCCGTTTGAATGATTCCACGAGTTTGATTGCTTCGGGTACTGGATTCACAGGCACCCTTCTCTGATTCTGATTCATGGCAACGACATTGAGTGTCTGATAGACCCTCGCTAACTCCGTTTCCAAGTCCATACCTTCCCCGCTTCTGTCTCTTCTTCCAGCCATATTCTGATGCAAAAGATCAATTACATTCGAAGTAGAAAACATGAATTTAAATCAACTCTTCATTTCATTGAATTTTAAACTTTGTACATTCGAATTTAAAACATTTCTGACATCAAATGAAAGCAGAAAGAAGACACAACATTCTAGTTCATACGGTTCCTATTGGCTTCTCGAAGCTCTTCCCATAGTTCCGCCACTTCTTCCTTCAGTACATCGTACATGTTTTTCCTCTTCTCAAGTTCCCAAACACGATGACTGAGAGTTGCGATACTCTCCTTGCACTTTGCATACTGGGCCTGCAGCAGCTCTGCTCTCTCCCTCCGAGTCTCTACCTACCTCTGAAGAGACACAATGAGACTACTCGGAACTGGTTCTTCCTCGTCAGAGGAATCATCAAATGAATCCGGAGATGGAGTGATCTCTCGGGACTCAGGCCATTCTTCTTTGAATTATTCTGGATCTTCTTCGTCTAAATTAGCTTGCCCGGGGTAGTAATCCTCCTCAACTATGTGCCAGTCATCATCTCCTGCTGGGTCGAAGTAGTCCGCCATCTTAGACAAAGGAGAAGAAGAAGCATAAATCATAGAGAAATACAAATGTAAGTGACTTACATTTAAATATCTAGACTCAACACACGCTCTTATGTCCACTCTTAGGGTGTCGTTCCTTATAAATTTGTACTACATGAAAGAGTGGCTCTGATACCACTCTGTAATACCCCGAATTCCAAATAACACTGAATTCGAAGTTTCACAGGATCTTTACACTTCTCTTCGTACAATTTTATAAGGAATTAAAAACTTTTGTTACGTCAGAGTTACATCCTCATTTACATTTACACAGCGGAAGCAATTTTAAAATAATTACATGAATAAAATATGAATCAATATTTAAGCATCATGCACACTTTAATCTTGCCAAGCACTTTATCCTGCATAGAAAACTGTGGGCGCGTCAGTTGCTTACAACCGAAGAAATATTATACACGACCATCCTCACTATGCTGAACAGTATAATGATTTTCAATACTTAAACAAACCACAAACTTGATCACAGACAAACTACAGAGGGACTATCCTATTGATGTCATGTTGTGCGGTGCCCTTAGTCCTTAATGCAGTTGTTTATATTATATGACACTAATGCGCACTTGTTCAGAGTCTATGCAGCCTATACTACATAGATCCGAGGGCAAGCCCATAACTGTTCTTCATCTTGTAGGGTTCGATCCCTCCCCATGACTTAATCTACTACAGTAACTACGGTAAGTATCCTAGGTGTTCTATGAGTTATGAGCTCACGTCTACGCGCCCTAGAGTGAACCCCACGCACTGACACATGACTCATCATACAGACATCCTGTGGTCAATTTCCCTCTTACCATAGATATGGCACCACCCGTAGTCATTAGATCACCCCATAAGCGTTGCCACCGGGACGGTACTCTGGAGTAGTATCCACGCCCTATTCATGACGCATCATGGGACATCCTATGAATACTCTCACGCCGCCAATCCAATGGCTCTCATACTCATGTTTTTTCTCTTACGTTCATCACATCTTCACTATGTATCTAAGTCTTATGTATAATTGAAGGTCAATATTCTAGAATCTAGCATTACTCCTACATCGGTCTTTTCAACATCAATCATTATCAACGACCCAAACTTGGTCAAAATATCATAATTTTCTTTCCATATTTTTCATTCTTGCCGACGTAGAGTTATAGCTAAAATTCTAGTCTAAGTCATCCTTTCATGTTCATAGAAGAAAGCATATTTGTTCACAAAATTTTACATTTCATCAAGTTCTCTTTTTCTCATACTTCCATGCACAACTTGCATATTCAATTTCTCATTTAATTCTACTCAATAATTATGAGTGAAAAATCTTAATTAAATTCTTTTACAATTCTTTCTATATTCAAAAAATTCATTGGTTTATTTTAGAATTTCAAAAGAATCAAATCTAAGATGAATTCTCCACTCTTAATTTTTTTTGCTCTTATTTCTCAGTTAAAAGTCCATATAACAAAAAATATAATTTTATGAAGTCTATGTATTTCAGAAATTTCCTAATATTTTTCTCAGTTTTTATTATATTTTAAAACCCCAAAAAATCAAGTTTATAAAAAAAAGGATTTTTCAAAAAAAAATTTGGCCTTAGCCCGTTTCGAACCCGCACACACACAGCCAAGGTGCACAGTCACCGAAACCAACCCCACGCGCTAGCCAAAAGGGACAAAGTGCCCAACTGATATAAAGGGGAGTTAATTTAAGGTTAAGTTTACTCTCGGGTTTTAGGAAAAATCGGATTTTTGGAAAAATAAAAGCCTCTACCGAGACTCGAACCCACACACAAGGGCTGTCGCCTAGCTACAGTAAAATGCAACAGGCACCCCCTCTAACCAGTATGACCATAGTTTCAATCTTATATAGGAGTAGGTCAAAATAGGTTTATTTCGAGTCTCTGTTCATCAAAATTATTTCGTTTTTCAAAAGCTCATAACTTTGTTTCTTCTTCACATAAAGTCATAAAAATTTTCAGAATACCGAGTTTGAGTTTAATTAACAAATTAGTGTTTAAAAAACATTTTTTTGACATTAACACATGTATTTTTTATTCTAAATTGTATTATATGCCTACAATTTCAATTTCAATAATTCAGTAGAAGTTCTAGAGTTGCTTCCGTACTTTCTCCTCTTACCCTCCCGAGTTGACATCTAACTTTTTTCCTCCCAAGTTGCTTTCGTACTTTCTCCTCCATCCTTTCCTCCTCAGATTCGGTGTCCCCTCTCACCCTCCTTCCCTTCCCCTTTTAATAACTTTGTTGGGCGCGGGGGACCCAATTCCTCAGATCTCCTCCTCATTGTCCCTGGAGTCCCCCTCCCCCTTTCTTCCCTTCGTCCGCTTCGCTGCTGCAGGGGTGTTGCCCAGGTGGGGGCTTTCTTTGCATGGCGTCCTTCCGAGGCTTACCTCTGGTGTCGCTGGCTCGTTGTTGGTTGTGCTGCTCCCTCTTTGTGGCTCCTGTTGATCTGATTCTTCTCGGCTCCTAGCGGTGTGCTCTTACTAGCCTGTCTCTGTAAGTATTTGTTTTCCTTTTATTTGTTTGTTGGTTGTATTTGCGCCAATTTCTTAGTGATTTCATTTTCGCCTTATATGGTGATCTTCTTTGATCCCTCTCTACTCCCCCTGGCTCTACGTTCTGTCTTCATCCGTGCTTTCTATCTCTCTAAATTCTGTTCGATTATTGGGGGTTTTTCTCTATCCACTTCATCAATTTTTTTTTATAGCAATTCTCTACCAAATTACAACTTCATTAAAAGAGTATTAATTCCTATTTTTTCCCTCTTTTATCCACAACACACAAAGACATGGTTGCATTCATTGAACTAGTGTCACAATGGTTCCATAAGCACAAATTTAATAATTTCAACTACTAATCATTCACAAGCATTTTTCTACAATTAACATGGTTCCAACTTCACATTTTTATGGCAACAAGGCAGTTTTACTACATTAAATATGATTTATAACAAAATTACATGCAATTCATCAATTATTTACTCAATCATCTATCAAGTCATTTTTATAGCCAACAATTTGTTATCTTATTAGTTTTTTTTAGCATTCTCATTTATCAAAAAGGCCCTAGCATGGTGTCTAAATTAGAAGTAGTGAAAAACACTTACCTATTTGAAGAAAAACACTACAAAAGCTCCTAGAATCTCCTTGAACACGCGAGCGGTCCTTCTCCTCCTAGTTTGAGCCACCACGATTACCTCCTCCTCCTTGCACTAGTGAACCCGAGCATACACTTCCCTCCAATGCAATGGCCGGCCTCCAAGGATGAACACACACACAAACTAGAATAATCTTAATCTTTTTCTAACTCTCTCTCAATATTTTTTCTCTCCTATGTATTTTCTTTCTTTCTTTTCTCTACAAACTTTTAGTGTATTGTATGCATAGGGGGGGGGGGGGATATTTATACTAATTTTGAGGGTGAATGAAGAAATAAGATGAGTCCAAATGGTTAGGGATCAAGGGTCTAGATGAACTGGGGAGTTATAGAAACTACCCATGATGAAGCAACCAACTCTCCACCTCTTCCATCTCTCCCACTCTCCCAATCCCATCCGGCCTAGGGTAAAAAGTGTGCAATGCACACTCTAGTGCATGCACGTGCCAACTAGTATCCCCCTCTTTTACAAGTTTGTTCATGTGAATTAATTAATTATTCACTAAACTTGTCTACACTACAAGTTATATTAATAAAAAGAGAAATTAAGTTAAATGGGCTCACTAATGGGCCAATTAACCATGGGCTCTCTTAATTAAATTAATTAAGATGGGCTAAAAGAGACAAATAGGCCAAGGATTTAATTAAGCCTTTTAAAAATAGTCTTTTTGGAAAATAGAGAGAACAATAACGTGTTCATGCTACAAAGAAATATTTTTATAAAAGAAATTATACATATGAAATTATACGTGCAAAATATGTAAAATCACAAACTCTTCATAAATAGAAATTTAGGGTGTTACAACTCAGGGATTAGGATAACAGGAATAACAGGAACAGGTAGAACCTAGGGGTTCTCTTCCGAGTACACCTTCCTATAGGAAGTATGCAGTCAGGTACAGGAACAGGCAGAACCTAGTGGTTCTCTTCTGAGTACATCTTCCAATAGGGAAGCATGCAGTCAGGTACAGGTAAACAGGATCATGAATCATGTAGTCATCAACACGTAACAGGCAGGACACATGTCCTCTTCTAAGCCCACATTTCTATATTTTCCACTACTAGATCTTTCCTTAACCCTGGCTTGATTATTTTATTATTATTAGCAAACAGGCATGTATGTGTCACAAACAGGTCAAGAATAACATGATATAAACAAGTAATAGGTTCAGGATGAAGAATAAATATGTTTAGGTTAGAGATAACTCATAACAGGATAATACAACAAAAACTCTAGTCCAGAACAACAAGACAGTACTGCACTAAAACTGAGATTCCCGTTGCTACAAAAATGCAAATTTGGATCCGTCAAAGAATCTGGAAAATAGACTTCCGGCCGAATCCAGCAACATATATAAGTCATATAGTATTGCACAAAATCAAGTCTCAAAACAGTTTTGAATACAGAAAACGTGTTCATTCATAAATCAGTCGTTTGTATTCAAAGTCAGGAAAAAAACTTGAAAAATCATTAATTAAATCCACAAACAATATGGGGTATTCCCCTATATGTGTAGTAACAGAAAATCAAGTTTCATAATTTTCCAGCAAAAATAGAGTAGTGAACTAAAATCAGAAAACAACAAGGCACGACAATTTTGTAAATCTGAAATCGTAAATACTGCAGTACAAAAATAGCAATATCTCACAACCCATAAATCGAAATCCAAATCCGCTAAAAGGGTAAAAAAATAGATACAGTAGGCTAACTTTCATATTACGAAATATTTTAGAGACAGCAAGTAGAAATAGGTTGAAAATAAGGTTCTTTACTGAACAGTAGTAAAATTCTACATGTAAAATCTTTATTTGCAAGCATGAAAAGGTTTGTAAAACTCCGCAATTAAATCCACCAAAATTCTGGATAAACCCCAATCAAGTATAGAAGTACTGAGCAAAATTTTAGATAAAAATAATAATTTTAACACCGGAATAAAAATAGATTACTCATCAAAATATTCATAAAACGAAATCTGGAAATTATCTTACACCTCTGTAGTACAATCGACATAACTCACAACTCGTAAATCGAAACTGAGATCCGCCAAAACATTTGGAAAATAGACAAAATTCTCTACAGTTCATGTTCACAAAATATTTTCAAATACTGATCTTAATAGGGTCTAAAATACTGAACAACATCAGGGTACCAGAAAATACAAATTTGTTCTTCATACACAAATCAACATAGATCATACGAAATTCATCCAAATCAAGCCGCACATGAAATATAGGGTACTAGATGTCCAAACAACATGGTATAGGTTATTTCACAAGTATTCGACAAGTATAACACAAATAACACACCAAACACAGATATCTCAAGGTAGCATGAACATATATAAGTGGTCAACTCTAGGTTAATTCATTTCATGTATGTCGTGAGGCAACTATAGCCGAATCAACACTATAGAGACAATATAAACAAGGAGTTTCACACACGAATTGTCTCTAGAACCCAACTACACTACAGGCGGTATTTAGTACTTGTATTTGCAAAGGAATTTAATACAAGTTACTTGCCTTAACCGACGACAAAAACGACGAAAATCAAGAATAATGGGAACGGATCCCGGAACACGAACTCAACGAACGAAACGGAACCCATGAACAACGACGAACACAAGATTTCCAACTCCACACAAAACAACTCCACACGAACACACGGAACAACGAAAACCCAACGAACACAACCACAAACCAATACACACCAACGACCAAGTGCACGATAGATGCACGAACACACCACCCAATGCACACGCATCAGCAAGAACAACAAGGGGAACGGCGGCACATGAGACGGCGTCGCGGCTTGCTGTTCTGACTGCAGAGAGGACAGGGGGTTCTGGGCTGCGTCTTGATGGCTTGGCATCGCTTCGCTGCAGCAGAGCGACAAGGAGAGGATCGAAGAGGGTGCAGGAGGCTGTGGGTGCAAGGTTGGGCGGAGAACAGACAGGGAACAGGGAGGAGAACGGGAAGGATGTCGGGAGTTAAGATGAGCGGGAGTTGATCGGAGGAGATGGCGGCTGGGTAGGGAGATCAACATGCTCATGTGGGGGGGATGGGTTTATGTAGGGGTAAAAGAAATATGGTTTAGAGAGACAGGGAGGTGACGGGGGAACAGTACAAAGCTAACGGGTCGGATCATGGGGAGCGGGTAGGGATATAGGCTTATCGAGTTTGGCCAATTTAATAAATACATGGGTTATTGGGTAGTCAGTAAGTGGGTATTAGGTTAAATACTTAATGGGTTTAGTTAAGTGGATAATCAGAGAGTTTAAATGGGTATTAGGGATCCAAACAAAAATATATAGATAGGGAAAA